>MDKH01003961.1:0-14153 GCA_005239495.1 Nicotiana undulata | reverse complement strand
GCACCTGCGGGATTTTGTCCGCGCCTGCGGAGAATAGGCCGCGCCTGCGATGGCCTGGGCCCCTGGGAAAGGTCGCGCCTGTGGGGCTTTTTCCGCTCATGCGGAGCCGCGCCTGCAGAGAGAAGGTCGCTCCTGCGAAAGGAGCCGCACCTGCGAGGGAAATTCTGCTGGTGCGAACCTCGCGCCTGCGGCTCATGGACCGCAGGTGCGGTCACACCAGTAAATTCCCACCAGCAGTTCAATTGCTGGTTTTTGACCCCGGTCGGGGTCCGGGAGACCCCTGGGCCCACCCGAGCCCTCGACAAATTATACCAACAAGTCCCAAATCACATGACGGACTTGCTCGAGCTCTCAGAACACTAGAAACATCATTCAAACCAAGAATCACTCTCCAAAACCCCTTAGATCAAACTTAGGATTTCAAGAAAAATTTCAACGGCTCATCAATACGCCGAACGGGTCTACACTGCTCGGAATGACCCCAAATTTTGCGGACAAGTCATAAATGACTGTACGGAACTATTGCCAGTTCCGGAATTCCATTCGGACCATGATATCACGAGGTCCAATTCCAGGCTGAATTCCAAATCACATGAAATCCTGAATTCCCATTCAGGTGCCGAAATATTCCCGGGTCATCAAAAACCCGAGGCGAACACACTTCCAAGTTTGAAATCATCATCCGGAGCTGCTGGAGATGTCAGAACTCGATGCCGAGGTCATTTGCTCAAATGCTGCTCGGAACCAAAATCAGCCAAATAGGCTAGCCTTCAGGAACCAAGTGTTCCTGAACTGGCCAAAACACTTCCGAATCTCGAACTACCGGCCCACACAAGTCATAAGGCACGAGTAGTTGCTATGGGAAGAGTCATTCACGGGAACGGAGTCCCAACACACGAAACGACCGGCTGGGTCGTTACAAAATCTATCTTAAGGTATATCTCGGAGAGATTGAACCTACTGGGTTATATATCTTGTATATATAGCTTTTTCCCTTACTTTCATATTATTTTTCAACTAATGTTGTTGCTTTTTTAACGAATACCATGGATGTTTTGCATCCTCTTAGAATTTGTATTATAGCATCTGAGGAGGTGAGTTGTCACTTGTTTGCGGAGCTGCTAACTATCTTTATTTAGATTTATATTTATTTTTAATGGATATTGTATTATCCAACATTTTCGGATAGTATTTGTATTATTCCATAAACAATTATCTGTTATTCGGTTATAGTTTCTCATGATGTTGTACTACCAGTTCTTGGAGGTTGTAATAGTATTTCTGTATTGTTTTAGATGTTATTGGATTATGACCGTTAAATTTATAAGATATTAATATGTTATTGTGTACCCTATGTGTTTTCTCCCCTAGCTAGCGATTTTAGGTACCATCACGATCTTGGTGGGATTTGGGTCGTCAAAAATGGGATCAGAGCTCTAGGTTCATAGGTTCTATGAGTCATGAGAAAATATCTAGTAGAGTCTTGAAGATCGGTAAAATGATGTCCATACTTATCTTTGAGAGGCTATGGGACATCTAAGAAACTTCTCTTTCTTTCCTTATCGTGCGACTTTATTTCAGCCTAAAGTGTAAACGTTTTGCTTTCTACTATTCATTTGTATGTGATGTTTAGAATATATTTTTAGTTGGGCACCGCCAGCTTGTGATCATGTCATGGAAGAGGTGCAATGTTTGAACGTAATTTTGAACACTTAGTCCCTAAATGGAAGCTGTAAGTTGGAAGAGTAGACAAATGTTTGACTTTTGGGTAGACGGGCATGGAATATGCCACAGCCCCCGACCTGTTAGGCAAGCCAAACAACATAAGTTACAACTATAATGAGAAATCATTAGTAAAAATAAGTAATATTGCAAAAGAATTCAACATAACTATCCTAAGATTGGTAGTACAAATCAAGAGTCACTAAGATTTAGATTTACAAGACTAATATGTAGAATAAATACAACATATGTTTGAAGTTTATATAACCAGAAATGGAGTGCAAAACTACCATGAACAATAGGTACTTGAATCTAGAGCAATGGTATATATTCAATGCTAGCCTTAGTCTTTCACAACAGCTCAGCTCAAAAATTTGCATGCAAGGTGCAAAAGTGTATTATAAGTACAACCGACCCCATGTACTCAGTAAGTATCTTAAATAACTTCCGTGAAGTACTGACGAGGTTTTTAAGTCAAAAAGATACTCATTTTGAATGACATGTGCATCTCCATAATATGTACAATACAGAGGAGTTTCAGAAAAGATAGCCACGAGATAAAGTAAATTAGTAGTAAAGGTGCACAACTGGTGTAGGGTAATAAACAAACTCTCCCAATTAAACAGATCAAGCAAATACAACTTGCACCAACCTCGTTCACAATGAGACATGCACCAAATTATGTGTGTGCTCAAATACCCATACATGGCTATAGATCTTGTACACCATATGATCTAATTCCATATTAATTGGCAAATAACATGTTCATGAGACCGTTCCCAGACTCCAATACATCAATGCATGATGATAACCTTTTTTTTTTACATCATTTTGATATGCTACCATCAACTTAACAAATGTGAGATGCCAACCCAACATAGGAAATTCCATCTTGACAACCAAATCGTCAAATAATAACAGAGGCATAGGATAGCTTGCTAGATGCAACCAAAAGATTTGTTTAATGTATAACAAAGTATAAAGAATGCATGTGCATGATAAATAATTCCACCCTTATACTACCAAATGAACATCATCAATAGCGAAATTTTCTACCCTTATACTCTACACCACATTAACTGTCAAATGCCACCCTTATACTCTACACCACATTAACTGTCAAATGCCACCCTTATACTCCACACAACATCAATAGTGAAATGCCACTCTTATATTCCACACATTATAATATATTATAATAATCGCGGTACCACAATCCGTGTGTATGACATCAAGAGAGAAACATGAGAGGGTGACCTTAAGGGGATGGATCTGTATCCACACACACAAAGTATAAAGCCGCACGCATAACAGTAGGCGTACGACAAAGACCTTGTGCCTTAACAATAACAATATCATTACAATTGCACGGAAATTACCTCGTGCCACAATAATAGGCACACGGTAAAAACCTTGTGCCATCACCATAGTCCATCTCCGGAGCCATATCCAGTGATGTATGTATACGAATGGGAAAATAGGCATGTATAATGCACGTGGACAGAGAAATAGTCATGCATGGATGTGTTCATGTATACATGGGATGATCCCTAGGTAGAATGTATGCCTATATGTACGTATGATCATGGACCCAGCATGTAATACATCATCCAAATAATCATCATGTACCAAATACGCATAAAAAGTCATTTCATAGTCTTTAGCGTGGGTAAGAAAACTCAAGTAGTCATACTTCAATTTAAAGCATAACATAAGAATAACAAGAACAAATGTATTTTCATAGCATATGTGTAACTACGTCTAAAGAAAGTATAGCAAGAATCTCGAGAATAGTTCATCATGCTCAAAATAAGGTACCATTAGCCTCACATTAGCTCTAGCGTTGTTTTTGGTGCTCATGTAGTCAATAAACTGAATAACACATAGTATCAAGTAGAACACACAACCAAACAAGGCACAAAGTAATCTAGAATCTACCTCGAGTATGAATACCTATGGAACATGTATATACGCTAGTCATATCAATATCATATATACATCACCTCCGCATGTAGCAAACAACATCAATTAGTAGGAAAGTTTCTCTCAAGCAAGGCTAGACAAGACACTTACCTCATCCAGGCTAGTCCAATGCTCCAAAACCGCATTTCTTTGAGAAATCACCTCTAATCGGCTCGAATTTAGCCAAACATCAATCAAGTAACTAAACCAATGCCATAAGTAGTAATCCAATCAATAAAGCCTCGATCTTTGAAGTATTCACCAAAAGGCAACAAAAGCCTATTGATAATAGGTGAATTATACTATAACTAGGCCCCTAATGAACCACATTTTGTATTGTTTTTAATATAAATATTGATAATAAAATGCTCTGATTAAGGTTTTTCATGTATTGCAGGTTATATATCACAAGAAGAGAACTTTGGAACATTTTTAGAATCAATTATGGGAAAAGGAGGCCAATCAAATAATACCTATGAAGTGCACCAAATGATCAAGCAAATTAAAGAGCTGAAGGCTGACCACCGCGGTGGAGCAAGACAGATTCATAGAACATGGCTGGTCGCGGTGCTGGCGCGACCGCGGAAGGACACGCTAACTTCAGGGATTAATCTTCAAAACACGAGATTTTAAGCCCCAAACCCTATATAAACATAGGAGTCCGCCCAAGAGGGGTATTATTGAATTTTGGGAGCAGCAAAGTTAAAGAGAACACTTGGAAGAAGGGATTCATTGAATTCTTTTTCATCTTTTCCAACAACTCTTGATTGTATGTGGAAAAATACAATATTTGGTGATTGTTTGAATATGTGTGACTAAGAACCCAATTATTCTAGGGTCATGGGAAAAACATGATTGTTATTTTCAAGGCTTAAAGTGAAAAGGTTGGTTGTATCATATTGGGTTGTTTCTTTGATTCTGTTCTTAATTATTTTACTGAGTAGCTAACAGTGAAATACTATCTACGAATCTAGAGTTGAACTCGAAAGTGGAAACTCTATATTGCATATAGAATTAAACAGAGCAAGTTCTTGAACCCGGGCATCGGGGAAAGGATTCGCAATTAGGATAGACATATACCTAATTGCCTTGCTTGGTTGAAATACACAAAGTGTAATTGCATTCTTGTTAATCTTGGTTCCATAGATATATAGGCATTGAGTTAACTTGAATAGGTGAGTAAGAAGTCTAAAGATTCTTATGAGTAATATAAAACATGTCAATCAACAATCCAGATAATTCAACTAGTTAATTAAGGCCAAGAACATAACTTGATTTTTAAGTAGCCCGTGACCCTGGAATATCTTCTCCTACTGATTGTAAACCAAAGTTGTTGTCTGTTAGTTGATTCTCTAGTTAATTAATTACTTGGTATTCTTTTAGGTAGTAAATTAAACCATCATATTCCTTGTGATAAATCCCTTGAACTGATAAGTTGATTAAGTTGATATTGTCAAAAGCTACGCATAAGTCCTTGTGGGTTCGACATCTGACTTTCTAGTCACTTTATTAATTGACGACCACGTATACTTGCGTGAGTGTGTTTGGTCCCAACAAGTGTTTGGCGCCGTTGCCGGGGACTTAGAAATTAGCTATTTGACGAAGTTGAGCTTTTATAACCTGTTTGTTCAAGTTTTACGTTTCTGTTGTTTGTTGTGCCAATGCAGGCTCTTCTCTTGAATGCGGAGGAGTAGAAGCGCAAACTCCCTCCTTCCTGTGGATCCAGAAATTGAACGCACTCTTCATAGAACAAGGAGGGAGGGAGGAGCAAGAACGAGAATAAACGGAGAGTTGGACATTGGATTTCAACCACAACCAATAGAGATGGCAGGTAATGAGGAACGTCCGGTGATAGAGGCAGCAAGGCCCAATCTGGCCAATATGACTCAGGCTATTGTGAAGCCTGACATCACAGGGCATTTTGAGCTCAAACAGTACATGGTACAGCTGATACCGGCCATAGGGCAGTATGTGGGGCTCTCTCATGAAGATCCACAGAGGCATATTCATAACTTCTTGGAAATCACAAACACTTACAATTATCCGAACGTTTCCAAGGATTATGTCAGGATGACATTGTTTCCCTTTCACTATTGGGGGAAGCTAAGGAATGGTTGCAGAAGGAGCTCGCCAATTCAATCAGCAGTTGGGATGATTTGGCAAGGAAATTCTTGATTAAGTTTTTCCCTACCAAAAAGACAAAATCACTGAGGAGCCAAATTCTTGGGTTTCATCAACGAGATGGCGAAACACTTCGTCAGGCTTGGGAAAGATACAAAAAACTACTCAGAGACTGCCCACATCATTGTCAAACTGATGAGGTATTGGGACACACTTTTGTTGATGGGCTAGATGAAGCATCAAAGATGAATCTTGATTCAGCTTGTGGGGGTAGTTGCATGGCCAGACCATACAGTGAAATTCAACTCTTGCTTAAATAACTTCACTGCTAATGATCACAATTGGAAAGGAGATGGGGATGAAAGAAGAGTAATTAAACCAAAGGCAGCAGAAGTGATGGAACTTGATGACGTTGCAGCCATGAGAGCAGATATTGCAAAGCTGGAAAATCAGATGAACAGAATAACAATGCATCACCCACAACAGGTACAACATGTGCAGCAGATGTCTATCTGCTGCGAGATATGTGGTGACGGTCATGTAAGTGACATGTGCCCCGCAAATCCAGAGTCTATATATTATGTGGGGCAGCAAAACAGGGGCCAGATGAATCAACAGGCACAATATGGGAATACATACAATCCCAATTGGAGGAATCATCCTAATTTTTCATGGGGCGGAAATCAGCAAAATCAGAATCAATATAGGCCCCAAGGTAATTTCAATCAACCCCAGAAACCACCTCAACAGGCAGAGGAGAGTACTAATGACTTGCTTAAGAAGTTGTTGCTTGACAACCAACAGCTCAGGACTGATTTCAGGAATCTCGAGAGGTAGATGGGGCAGTTTGCAGCTAATCAAAATACTAGACCTGCAGGTGCCCTTCCCAGTGATACATAGAAAAATCCGCAAGTAAATGCAGTTACACTAAAAAATGGTAGGGAGTTAGAGGAAGTGCCAAAGAAAAAGAAGGACAAGCCTATACCTAAGGGAGAACTGATCCCTAAGACAACTCCTGAGGCAAAGGCAAATAATGCAGGTTCAGAGCAAGCAGAGGTTGTCAGACCACCACCCCCATTTCCCTAGAGGTTGCAGAAGAAGAATGATGATAGCATGTTCAACAAATTTCTCTCTATGTTGAGCCAGGTTCAATTAAATATTCCATTGGTGGATGTGCTTCGTGAAATTCCAAAATATGCTAAGTACATCAAAGATATAGTGGCTCACAAGAGAAAATTAACGGAGTTTGAGACAGTTGCACTCACTGAAGAGTGCACTTCAAGGGTCCAAAACAAGCTTTGTCAAAAGCTTAAGGATCCTGGCAGTTTCACCATTCCTGTGTGAATTGGCAATATTGATGTGAGTCGTACTCTGTGTGATTTAGGGGCTAGCATAAATCTGATGCCCTTGTCTTTGTTCAAGCAATTAGTACTTGGAGCTCCGCGACCCACCACTGTGATGTTGCAATTAGCTGACAGATCAATAGCCCACCCTGAGGGAGTCATTGAAGATGTGCTCTTGCAGATTGGGAAATTCATCTTCCCCGCTGATTTTATTATTCTTGACTTTGAGGCTGATGAACAAGTTCCAATCATATTAGGACGACCTCTCTTGGCTACAGGCGATGCAATCATCAAAGTGAGAGAGGGAAAATGATAATGAGGGTGGATGACAAAGAAGCAGAGTTCAATGTGTACAAAGAAATCCAACTCCCCCGCCACTATGAGGAGCTCTCCATGATATCTGTTATTGAGGTTGATGAGAAAATCCAGGACACGAGTGTACATCTAGACGATTATCTATAGAAAGAACTTATGTTGTTTGATAGCATGATTATTGATGAGGAGGTTGAGGAGATGATGCATATCCTTGATGCATCTTGTGCATACATGCAGGGGAGAATCCCATTTGAGCCCCTCAATAGGCCGAGTGAACCCTCTCCAAAGCCCTCAATCGAAGAAGCTCCAAAATTGGAGCCTAAACCCCTACCCCCTCACCTTCAATATGCTTATTTGGGTAACTCTAACACTTTACATGTTATTGTTTCCTCTGACTTGTCTGAATTGCAGGAAGAGAAGTTATTGAGAGTGCTAAGGGAGCATAAGAGAGCAATTGGGTGGACAATGTCTAACATAAAAGGCATTAGTCTAGCTTTCTGCATGCACAAAATCCTCATGGAGGAAGGGCACAAACCAAGTGTGGAGCAACAATGCAGATTGAATCCAATCATGAAAGATGTGGTAAGAAAATAGGTGATTAAGTGGCTTGATGCAGGTATTGTATTTCATATCTCTAACAGCAAGTGGGTGAGCCCCGTTCAATGTGTACCTAAGAAAGGGGGGATGACTGTGGTGGTCAATGAAAATAATGATTTAATTCCTACAAGAACTGTCACCGGGTGGAGAATCTGCATTGACTACAGAAAATTGAACAATGCCTCCCGGAAAGACCACTTCCCCCTCCCCTTTATTGATCAAATGCTTGACAGGTTAGCTGGCCAGGAATACTACTGTTTCCTAGACAGTTATTCGGGGTATAATCAAATTGCTATAGCCCCTGAGGACCAAGAAAAAACTACATTTACGTGTCCCTATGGCACGTATGCGTTCAAACGAATGCCCTTTGGTCTCTGTAATGCACCTGCGACTTTTCAAAGATGTATGATGGCTATTTTTACTGACATGGTTGAAAGATGTGTGGAAGTATTCATGGATGACTTCTCTGTGTTTGGGCACTCCTTTGATGACTGCCTAACGAATCTTGATAAAGTACTTGCTAGATGTGAAGAGATAAACCTGGTCCTAAACTGGGAAAAGTGCCACTTCATGGTACGTGAGGGTATAGTCTTGGGGAATAAAGTATCTAATAATGGTTTGCAGGTGGACAGAACAAAAGTGGAGGCGATTGAAAAATTTCCCCCACCGATCTCCGTCAAAGGCATCCGCAGTTTTTTGGGCCATGCAGGTTTTTATCGTCGTTTCATTAAAGAGTTTTCGAAAGTATCTTCTCCTTTGTGCAGGCTCTTAGAGAAAGATGTCCCCTTAAAATTTGATGAGGCATGTCTGAAAGCGTTTGAGGAGCTGAAAGGGAAGTTGGTGACTGCACCAATCATTGTCGCTTCGGACTGGGAGAACCCATTTGAGCTCATGTGCGATGCAAGCGACATAGCAATCGGGGCTGTATTGGGGCAGAGGAGAAACAAAATTTTCCACTCCATCTACTATGAGAGAAAGACTCTGAATCTAGCCCAGATGAATTACACAGTTACTGAGAAAGAGTTGCTTGCAGTGGTGTGGGCGTTTGACAAGTTCAGATCCTATCTGGTGGGGACAAAAGTCATCGTCTACACAGACCATTCAGCTATCAGGTACTTATTTGAGAAGAAAGACGCCAAGCCAAGGCTGATTCGTTGGGTCCTACTCTTGCAAGAATTTGACTTAGAGATCCGAGATCGAAAAGGGACAGTGATCACTTGTCCCGACTCGAAAATCGGAGCCACGTAGCTGAAGGGGGGTCAATCAAAGAAACATTCCCCGATGAGCAGTTGTTAGCAATCACCTCCGGTGAGGCCCCTTAGTATGCTGATTATGTGAATTTTATTGCAAGTGGGGTGACACCACCAGAATTGACACCTGACAATAGAAGAAGATTTTTACATGATGTGAGGCTCTACATGTGGGATGAGCCATTCTTGTATAAGAAGTGCGCAGATCAGTTGGTGTGTAGATGTGTCCCTGAGGAGGAGATGAATGCAATATTACATGACTGCCATGCCTCACCATATGGCGGTCATCACGGTGGGGACAGGACTGCTCAAAAGGTGCTACAATCAGGGTTCTATTGGCCAAATCTGTTTAAGGATGCACATGCCTTTGTTAAAAGTTGTGACAAATGCCAAAGAACTGGAACTATCACGAAGAAGCACGAGATGCCCCTACAGAATATCCTAGCAGTTGAGCTTTTTGATGTTTGGGGGATTGATTTCATGGGACCATTCCCATATTCAAATGGTCACAGATACATCTTAGTTGTGGTTGACTATGTGTCTAAGTGAGTTGAGGCCATTTCTCTTCCTACTAATGACGCAAAGGTGGTGGTAAGTTTTGTCAAGAAGCACATCTTCACACGTTTTGGGACTCCTAGAGTGTTGATAAGTGATGGCGGTACTCACTTTTGTAACAAATTGCTGAATAATGTTCTTGCAAAATATGGGGTCAAGCACAAGGTTTCCACTGCCTATCATCCCCAAACGAGTGGTCAAGTGTAAGTGTCGAACAAAGAGGTGAAGCAGATTTTGGAGTAAACAGTGAGTGGGAATAGAAAAGATTGGGCCGCGAAATTGGATGACGCATTGTGGGCATATTAAACTGCCTACTAGACCCCCATTGGGACTTCTCCGAATAGGTTGGTTTATGGGAAAGCATGCCATTTGCCTGTTGAGCTGGAACACAAAGCTTATTGGGCGATTAAAAAGCTAAATATGGAGATGGACTCAACTGGTAAAAAGCGATTGCTGCAATTAAATGAGCTTGATGAGTTTCGACTGCACGCATATGAAAATGCCAAGTTATATAAAGAAAAGATGAAAAGGTGGCATGACAAGCACATAAAACAGCGTGAGTTTGAACCAGGCCAAGAAGTTCTCTTGTTCAACTCAAGGTTGAAGCTTTTCCCCGGAAAGCTTAAATCTCGTTGGTCCGGTCCTTTCGTTGTGGTAAGTGTAAGTCCTCACGGAGTGGTGGAGTTGCGTGATATGAGCTCGACAGGCACATTCTTAGTAAATGGTCAGAGAATTAAGCACTATTGGGGTGGTGACATTGCACGTCACAAGAACTCGATGGACTTGGTTGATGCATAAACATGTGTTGAGTCGTGCCGCGACATTAAATCAGGCGCTTCATGGGAGGCAACCCATTGATTGTTGTACATGTCGTGCCGCGACGTTAAATCAGGCGTTGCGTGGGAGGAAACCCATGATAGTAGTATTTTGTTAACATGTTTTTGGTGGCAGGACAGTGCGGAGGGTGTTGAGCAAAAGCCTGGGGCATCACACAAATCTGGTAAGGTGACAACGAGGTAAAAAACTGAGTAAACTGCAAAACCAAGCTGACAAGCCTCGAAAATCGTCATCGCGGCGCGACTGTGGTGAAAGACCCCTGCAGAAACTCACTGCGACCGTGTTAAAAGACCCTCGCAGATACTCACCGCGGTGCGACCACGGTGAACCCTGTTCACGCCCAGGTAAGTCCGCTGACTTAAAAATTTTCGTTTTGTTTTTCTTTTATTTTATTTTAATTCATAACAAATTACCCCACCCTAACCCATTATCCCCCACTACTCCCCATAAACCCTCCACCTCCCCTTTCCCCAACTCTCTTCTTCCTTCTCCTCCCCCCCCCCCCAAATAAAAAATCCAACAACCCTTACCCATCTTTTTCTTCCTCTCCTCCCCCTTCCCACTCGTTTATCCCATCCCCCAACCAAGAAAAACTCGTCCCCATCACCATCTTCCCCCCAAGGTCCACCATTGTCATCTTCTCCAAGTAAGTTTTCTTATTTTCTCTTTTTTTTTCTTTTTGTATTTTTACCTTTTACTTGATTATTTTGTCAATCTTAGTTATTATTATACAATGGTTGTTACCCACTAAGTTTTGTGTTGTTATATGGTGGGTGTGACCACTTTTGGGTTGATTTTGCGATGGGTGGGGGTGTGTTCCATGTAAGTATCATCTTGTGTGGGGTGGGGTAGTTAATGTGCATGAGTGTTGCACTAGACGACAATTTACTCTGATTTGGGGGCCTATGTGGGTCGTTTGTGGTCATACTTGGTGGATAACACTATTGTAAGGGCCTCCGTGGGGGTGGTATGTTGAAATTTGAAGCACACGTCATATGTTGGGGGCTTGTATTGTATGTTTTAATATGGGTGCCCCTTCATGTTGTGCATTGGCCTTGCGTGGCGAGTTTGGGTTGTTTGGTGTCAGCGGGTGGTGAAGTCTGAGTACCCACCCAACTGGCCCATTTCTAGGCTTCTCCTAATTGTGTCCTTCTCTGGTTGTAGGAATCATGGCCCCCCGAAAGCGCAGAAATACTGGCAGCACTTCTTCAGCGCCTACCTGGGACGAAACCCGTTTTCTATCCCAGGAGGCAAAGGACCGATTCAATGCAAAGGCTGCAAAAATTTGTGTCCATGAAGTACCTGTAGACCCAGCAGCCCTCCAAGCTGAAAACCCCTCCATGTATGAGGAGATCCGGCGGCGAGGGTTGGATTTTTTGTTTGAGGAGCCGGAGACAGCCAACATAATGATAGTTCGGGAGTTCTATGCGAACTGCCCGGAACATATGTGCCGCTTGGTCATTGTTAGGGGCAAGGTGGTGGAGGACTCCGTGGTGAGAATTCATCACGTTTACAGGATACCACAGTTCACCAGTGAAGTCGATTACTACCAGGCCCATCAATCTCCATCGGTGAATTGGAACATGCTCGTTGAATCTATCTGCCTGGGTGGTCAACCTCTCTGGGTGAAGGAGAGCATCACACTCCATTCTAGTTCTTTCACTTGGGAGGCCAAGTGCTGGTTCACCGTGATTTGTAGCCGGTTCTTACCCACTAGCAACACCACTGATGTGAATGGCTTGCGGGCATTGTTGGTGTGGTGCTTTGTCAATAGGATGGACTTCGATGATGCCTGTATCATTGGGGATGAAATTCTTATCAGGTCGCCACTGCTAACCAAAGGGTTTTACTTCCCCTCACTTGTCACCAGGTTGTGCAAACTGGCGGATGTACCCTCCAACCCTGGTGATGGAAATTTAGCAAAGAAGGTTGCATTCCGCGCTGCTAAGATAAATGTGGGAAAAGATGTCACCGCGCCCATTGAGATTGATGATGATGAGGTTGTCCCACCCCCTGTTGCACCTCCACGGAGATCCCACGATGGTTCAGGACCCTTTGGGTCCATGTCGGGCACCAGTCTGCCCACTTTAAAGGAGGAGGTGGCTACCTTGCGCACCTTAGTAGATGGCTTGCACGTACAGTTGGATGCAATGTCCAGACGGCAGGCTAAATCGGAAAGTAGAATGATGGAGTGGTTCCGCGCACTTGGGAGGGCTTGCAACATGGACCCCTCCTCCGTCTCCGACTCCGACTGAATTCCAGGGAAGTTTCCTTACCCCTCTGTGCTTTGATTGTGATTTGTCATGAGGACATGCCATAGTTTGTGTGTGGGGTGGGAGACTGTTTTATTGTTGTTGTATGAATGTAGATGTAAGTTGTTTTGTTTGTTTTTTTTGTTCTTTTCTTTTTGTGTATATTGTGTCTTTAATTGTGTTTTGTATCACCGACTTGGCCTGACGATGGACACTGTTCGACGGGTTTCTTGAGGGCTAAAGTCATAAAAAACAAAAATTATAAAAGAAATGTAGGAGACTCTTCCTGATGACGGACCACTTAGACAGTATTCGAGGGAAGTAGTCTAACAAAAAGACCAAAAAGATTTTTTATTTTTTTTTTATTTTAGGAAGTGTAGTAACTCCCCCTTGGTTTTTCTTTTGACTACGGTTCTTTTCCAAGGGTTTATCTTGAACCGGGTTAGGTAGATTTTTCTCTTTTTAGGATAGAACTCTCTTGGGAAAAGATGGGTAAGGGCGAGAATGCATCCCTCAGTGTACATACCTGCAAACAATCAAAAAGAACTCGAGGGTGTGACGTGTAAGCTCACTTGTAGACTCTTAATTTTTATGCCTTAATTTTGCACACGTTGTCTAACTTGAATGCTCACTTGAGTGTGTTGATGAACTACTTTGGAATGGATTATGTGCCAAGTGTGTGTGAGGTAGTACATATTATTCTATGTCTGCATGTGATACCTAGAACTTGCCATGTGTGTGTACGAAGCGAAATAATAGTTTTGTTCAGTCTTGGAAGTGATATAGGCGTTTCTTTGTTGAGCCAGAAAAGTGGATTTTATCCGCCTACTTGATATGTATCGTAGTTAACCCCTTTGAGCCTGTAATCCTGTTTCTTTGGCAACCACATTACAAGCCTTACCCAATTGTTTGAATGGACTACCTATTTGAACCTTTTAACCTCTCACGAGCACTTGAAGTGTTATGAATTGTGTAAAAGTTAAAGTGTGGGATGGTTGGTTTGGCTTTTGAGTGGAACTAATGAAATAAGAAGAAAGGTGCACTGTTTTGAAAAAAGTAAGAGTCATAAACAAAAAAATATTCATTGATAAGTGGTGACTCTTGATGTAATTGTGCTTAAAGAGGTATGGGGTAACAACATTGATGTGAAGGTGGAGTTTGGTTTGACATAAGTATGGGGTTTGAATGTTAAAGTATAT
>MDKH01168275.1:0-37357 GCA_005239495.1 Nicotiana undulata | reverse complement strand
GAACATATCATTCGGACAAGATCCATGTCCAGGGAAGATCCACCCCTAAATATCTGTGCGCTCACTGAGGGTGTAAAGACTCCGAAGGGGCTCCGATAATCCCAAGCGCTATATCAAGCCAACGAAGGAATGATTCAATGATCGCTGCGGTGTGCAGTCCAATCTCATAACTGTCTCAATACCAGGCTCTCGGCCACACTCGGTCAATATGTTTTTCTAGTCTCACTCATACAGTTCACAGATGTATAAATCAGCCCAAACAATGATAAATATGCATGTAAGTAACAATTTCTGAGTCTAAGGCATGAAAATATACTACAACAGGACTGAGTACATGGAAACAATAATCATAACCAGAGACAACAATAATCGACCGTTCCGGTCTAAACATATCGGCGTAAAACCTTAACATTTATACTTAGCATGATTCTATTGTGTTCAAGGTAAACGCAAACTTCACAGTACCAATATCAACCTGAGATAACCATTAGGCAGTGACGTGGGATGACCCAGGCTACAAATATCCGGAGTACGCTCGCATGCCCATCACCTGGCAAGTGCGTCACCTTAATTAACATCAAATATCAGACAGTTTGGGGTTTCGAACCCTCAGTTCCAAGTTTGGAAGCGTTACTTACCTCAAAACCGGCTAAACACTACTCTGCAGTGCCCTTGCCTTGAAATTCGACCTCCGAGCGCTCCAAATCTACCAACAATCAAGTGTCTATCATTATTACATGCTAATGGGTGAATCCCAATCAAAATTTTATCAATAATACTCAAAAATCCCGAAATTGGTCAAACTCGACCCCCGGGCCCACGTCTCGGAACTCAACGAAATTTATACCAACACGATCCTCATCTCCTCACGAGTCTATACATTTAAAGAACGCTGAAATCAAAGTCCAAATGACCCCTCAAATCACCCCTAGAAGGCCTCTTAAACTCAAGCCCTAGTTTCCCATTTTCCCCCCACTGATTTCCCCCCCAATTTCACCATTAATCAGACCTTTAATCACACATAAATGAGTTTAGAGTCCAAAAACCTTACCTCAATGATGAACTATCGATTTCCCTCTTCAAAAACCCTTCAAAAGCTTCAAACCCGGATGAAATATTGAGAAAAATGGCTAAAATTCGCGAAGGCTGGTTTTTATACTTTCTGTCCAGGGATCTCGCACCTGCGACCACTTACTCGCACCTGTGGCTTCGCAGGTGCGATGCTCCTTCCGCACCTGCGATCTCCCCTGAAACCTCCCAAATCTGCACCTGCGATTCATCTTCCGCGCCTGCGACCTCGCAGGTGCGACAAATTCCTCGCGCCTGCGGACCACTCCCCACTCAGCCAAATCTCGCACCTGCGGAGCCCAGTCCGCTCCTGCGGAACTGCACCTGCGGAACCGCACCTGCGACTCCCTTTCCGCAGGTGCGAAAACACCAGCAACAGAAACCTGCAGAATCACCAAAGTCACTCCAAACTTCCCGTTAACTATCCGAAATCTATCCCGAGCCCATCGGGACCCCAACCAAATATTCCAACACATCACAAATGGTCATTCAAACTTATTTTCACTCTCGAGTTATTTAAAATAACATCAAAATACCAAAATCACATCGAATTCAAGCCTATGAACTTTGAAACTTCTAAATTCCACCAACGATGCCGAAACTGTCCGAAACACATTCGATTGACCTGATATTTTGCAGACATATCCAAAATGACATTACGAACCTGTTTCAACTTCTGAAATTCCATTCCGACCTCGATAGCCTATTTTCCACTGCCGACCGGAAATTGCCAAAAACTAACTTTTGCCAATTCAAGCCTAATTCTATTCCGTACATCACAAAAATACTCCGAACACACCCCTAAGTCCAAAATCACCTAACGAAGCTATCCAAAACATAAAATCCGCATTCCGAGGTCGTTTACCAATAAGTCAACTCTCAGTTGACTTTTCCCACTCTAAGGCTATTTTTAAAGACTAAATGGCTAAACTCTCACTACAACCATTCCAATTCCGAGCCTACCATCTATAGCACATAAAGATCAGTATAACCATCCTATGCCAAGTCAATAACAGGAATAACGGTGCAAATTCTACGGAACGACCGACTGGGTCGTTACAACATCTTGTTTGAATTAGTCAAAGAGTCGCTTGCATCAACGGACTCAAGAAACTGTCTTCCATTAGGAGAATTCACCAAGATGTTGATGATCATTTTTCCATTTCTCGCCGTCCACTTATTCATCATAATGGAACAACCAAACTTGTTCCTTTCTATTTTGTGCTCCTCCACGATTTTGTTCACCTCTGGCACCTCTTTTTTTTTGGATATGGACCTCTAACTTCATGATAAGTTGGAGGCTTCATTCCTGGACCATATTGGCATACAGTCTCAATAAAAGCAGAAAAAATGTCATTATAATTAACATAATTAAAAGGAAGACTTGCATCATACATCCACACGCGCAAACATTGTTACTACACAATCTATCTAAATCGCTTTGGCATCAATTTGAGGATCACCACTTTTTCCTCTTATCTCCTGATTTTTGCGGGAAGTAACAATCCATAGGACCTTTGCTCTTGCCAGTAGATCCACAACTAGAAGACATTGGTTGCATCCTTCCCCGCTTTTGTGATTTTGGTGGAAGCGATGAAGCATCGCCACTTTCTTCTGTTTCATCATCGTCATCATCAAGATTATACAATTTTTGTTCATGAATCATTTGAGTCTTTAACTCTCTTTGTTTTGAAGGAATGTTTTAATTCTTCCTTCATATGTGACAGAACTTTAGGAGAAGATGCGACATTTGGATCACTACCGATTAGATGCGCTTTTTGACGATAGATTCCCCCATTTGAAATCTTGTCACAAAAAAGACATCTAATTGCCATCTTGTTGGTCTCGCTAACTCTTTCAGAGTAAGCCCAAGACGGGTCTTTCCTCTCTTCTTTTGGTGCCATTAAAAGAACAACTACATAACACATAAGAAAGACAATAAAACTAAGAATAAAGGATATAAAAATTAGAGAAAGGGCGGTAATCCTCTGTTAAAAACTTGACAGAGGTAAAAAAAACTAGGCAGTAATTCTTTGTTAAAAATTGGCATCAATTCTGAGAAAGAACCGAAGGTAAAAAAGAAATCCGCCCGCATTTCGATGCTTTTTGGACGTTTAATCAATGAAAGAAGAAGAAGAAGAAGAAGAAGAAGAAGAAGAATAAGAAGAAGAAGAAGAAGAAGAAGAAGAAAAATCAGAACATACATGTTGATGTTGAAGACTTGAAGTTGAAGTTGAAGTTGAAGTTGAACTGTTGAAGAAGAAGAAGAACCCTAGTCGATGCTTTCAGAAGTCGTTGAAGAAGAAGAAGTCGACCAGTGTCTCTACTTTAAAACCCTAGTGGCATTTGTTCGTTTAATGAAAGACCAGACATCTAGTTTTTAATAAAATAGGACTGAGTCTGTTTTAAAACACAGAAGCGATCGCTTCTCTCGTATCGCATCACTTTCTCGCTTCTCGCTTTTTAGTAGGAAGCTATCGCTTTTCTACACCTGAGTCGCTTCACCCTGCTGAAGCGTGCAACTTCTCGCCTCGCTTCGCTTATCACTTAAAGCGAGGAAGCAGACACTTTTTTAAACATTGCCTCATAAAGTTCTCCCTGCAAAAAAACATTATTGACATCCATCTGAAAGAGATGCCAATACTTGGAGGCTACCAGACTAATTACAGTTCTGACTGTTACCATTTTTGCCACTGGTGAGAAAGTCTCATGTTAATCTAGACCCTCTTGTTGTGTGTAGCCCTTGGCCACAAGTCTTGCTTTAAACCTTTCTATCTCACCATTTGCCTGGTGTATGATTTTGTACACCTGCTTAGATCCAATAGCTTTCTTACCATAGGGTGAGTCTACTATTTCCCAAGTGTTGTTATCGTCTATAGCCTTGACCTCATTTTTCATAGCTTCAACCTACCTAGTATCTTGTGAAGCTTCTGAAAAAGAAACAGGTTCTACTTCTGCTGAAAAGGCTATTAGACAGGCTTGATAATGAGTTGGAAAATGATTATAGGACACATAGTGAGAGATAGTATAGGAGCTATGGCTGGATGGTTTCCCAGTAGTAACATAATCCTTTAACCAGATAGCAGGTTTGACCCCCCTTGATAGTCTTCTAAGTGCACCTGGTGGTGCAGTTTGAGTCACAGAAGGCTCTACATCTGGTGTTGTGTGGTGCAGCTGATCATGGAGCTGTGTCATTGAGGGATCTGCAACAGATTCTGGCAGTGCATAATGCATTTGGTCACGTGTTTCCTGCTGTTTCATCTCCCTTGATTCAGGGGTTGAATTCTCAACTTCTAGAATGACTTCATGTTCTTGAGATTGTTCAGCTTGATTAGCATTGTGATCACTCGCACAATTAGGTAACTCATGTGACATACCTATGTTATTTCCCTCCAACTGTGTCTGTGGTATTGAGAAGAAAAAGATCCTCATATTCCATGTGATCAGCTTTGAAAGAAAATATGTTCTCTCTAAAGCTGACATCTCTACAAACAAGGAAAGTGTCAGTATCTAAATCAAATAACTTGTACCCTTTTTGAGTATCTGAGTACCCTATGAAGACAGTTCTATGCTTCTTCTCCACTACTTCATTTTGTTGTGGAGTATATGGACAACTGCTTTGGTGCACAATACCAAGTGATGCAAACAGATCATTGCACTGAGTATTGAAGAACTCTGTGTCATTATCTGATCTTATCGTTTTAATCACAATGTTAAATTGATTCTTAACCAAAGCAAAGAAGTCTTTTAACACCACTATTACTTCACTCTTTGAATGTAACAAGCAAATCTAAGTATATCGACTAAAGTCATCAACTATTGTCACAAAATAATGCTTCTTGTCATAAGTTGGAACTTTATATGGGCCCCAAACATCAGCATGCACGAGTTGAAATATACTACTAGACTTACTGCTACTACTTGGAAATTTAAGTCTACTTTGTTTAGCTAGTGGATAAACTTCACATGTTTTGTGCAAGCTTGCATAAACTTTATTCTTCAGCTCCTCCAGTTGCTGTAAAGTGCTTGGTGGTGCATGTCCTAGTCTTTGATGCCACAATGTAGTATCTATTGTCTCTCCTTTAAAAGTTCCAGTTTCTACCACTCCTTCCCTTCTTAGTATGTAGAGTCCACTGTCTTCCTTACCAATCCCCATCACCTTGCCATTGTAAAGACCCTGAAACACACAGAAATCAAGGTAGAAGGTAGCTAAGCAGCACAATTTCAGCTTGGATACTGAAAGCAGGTTGAACTTAAAATCTGCCACATGTAACGCATTTGTTATCTATTGGTTTCCCGGAATAAATGCATCTCCTGAGTGAGTAATCTTTGACTTATCTCCTGTAAGTATTTCCACTCCATAGTTGTTCTCTCATTTCATTTCTTTAAGACTCTCTAATACTTCTTTGCAGAAGGTTATGTGATGTGATGCACCTGTATCTACTATCCAATCATATACTCTGCCAGTTGACGCATTAGACATCAATGAAATTATACCTGCCATGTTTGATGAACGTGTTGCAACAACAAATCTTTCTCATATAGATGAATTAGTCAGCAAATTGACTAAGTATTTGCAGTGTTTCTCTGTCATGAAGCTTCTTGGAACCTGCACCTTGACATTTGTTCCTCCTTCTACATTCACATCGTTGACATAAGGTTTGTATCCACCTGGTTGCCCTTTCTTTTTGCTCTTAAAATCAGCTGGCCTATTATTTTGTAACAATTTCTCTTTAGATGGCCTTTATACCCACAGTGTTCGCAAATTAGGCATGGTTTCTTTCCTTTAAACATTTGTCCTCTACCTACTAACATAGTCAGAGTATCCTTATTTGTCTCAACAACTCGTAATGCTCTTTGACTTTCCTCTTGTACTGTAGCTGAATATTCTTGATTTACACTGAGTTGTGGCATTCTCTGCAAAATTTTGCTTCTTATTTGTCCATAACTCTCATTCAGCCCCATAAGGAATTGCATTAGCCTTTGTCTCACCAAGTGATCGACATATGGCCTTGACTCCTCACAATCACACGAAGGTAAGGGTGTTAGTATGTCTAATTCATCCCACAAATCTTTCATCCTTGAAAAATAAGAGGTAATTGAGTTTGTACCTTGCCTAAGTGTTGCAAATTCAGTCCAAAGTTGATAGATCCTGGTCAAATTGCCTTTGTCGAACCTTTCTTGAACTCGGCCCAAACTTTCCTTGCACCCGCAACATACATAATACTCGGCACCAATTCTCTTGATACTATACTACCGAGCCACGATGATACCACCACATTACACCTATCCCATTGTGCAACTAATTCCCATATGTAGGAGCTCTTAAGGCAAGTGCCATCCACGAACCTTAGTTTGTTCTTCAGCAAGAGTGCAACTTTAATCGCCCTACTCCACAACGCATAGTTCTCTGGCTCTATGATCTTTAGAGATATCAACGCTGTTCCAGGCATGTTAGAATCTAGAATGAATAGAAGATGGTTATGAGGTAACTGATCCACCTCAGTGTCCGCCATTGTTGTGCTTCAATTCTCAGAAGTGAGCTGCAGATCTACACAATTAAAGCGATCGCTGCTCTGATACCATATGAATTTACACGATTCAAGAGTAGAAACTAAAGATTGACAATGATCTGTATGTAATTTGTAGAGAGAGAAAGTTATAGAGAAGGGAGAGAAGAACTCATTTCATTTCATCGTTTTATGTATCATTGCTAAAACAATAACCGACCTTTTAACAATCTTTTTTCCTTCTTTTCGTATACTACAATTTGTATCCCCTAAGTCTTACTAATTATATATAGCTCCCCATCTTCTTAGTAGAGTCTTTTGTCGCAAAAAGGATAGTTCCTAGCCCAAAATTTACTACTATACTACGTTTTAGAAATTTATTCGTACTTCTTAAACATGGTATCCTTACACATACACTAAAAATTGAATGAGGATGTATCTCAATGCATTAACAAACTGATTTGAACACCTCTATTATCAAAATATTATTATACTGCATTTAATATTTTTATTTTTGTTGGTATATCGATATATAATAATATTGTATAAGCAATTGAATGAATAACCACTAGCATTTGTTGTTAATTCTGGTAGAACCTCTCTTTTTTTATGGGAGAGTTGTGTTGCAAAATCTAGAATCTAATAACTAAAGTATAAATATATAGACTCATTATTCTTAAAAGTCAGTTTCGTTAAAAAAGAAAAGGAAAGTGAATGTTACAAAAGCAAGTGAATGAATGAGCATGTTCTATTTCCTCTTAACGTTATTAATGTCCGTAGGGATCTCTAAAGAATTGCACCAATCATGTATACACTTTAACGACAATTTAAGCTTTAAAATAGAAACCACTTTAAAGGTGCTCTTTTGTTTTGTGATGAAAGTATTTTTTCGATCAAACTAAAGGCTACTATTAATTTTCTAGTTATATTGAGTTTTCCTTTTTGAACAAAAAAATAAAAATAAAAATAAAAATTGAATTCTCTCTATATAGGAAAATCAAAATAACTATTTTACATCAAATTTAGAGTTTAAACTTTGTAAGTTTATCACGTTTTAATATACCTAATGAAAATATAACAGCTATATTTTGTATGCTGAAATCAATATTTTCACAAAATGGTATAGAACTCCATCATATTTTAATGGCAAATTGATCTTGTATCCACTTAAACTTGAATCGGCTTGTCATTCCGGTATATAAACTTTTTTATTTTATTTGGACACCTCTACTTGATGAACTTAATCGTAATAAACACATCCGACTGAACGTGTTCTTCACTCGAGAAAATTGAGAACCTTTATAGTGGATTAAAAGAAAGAACAAACTCATATGAAAGTTCCCCAGAAAAAAATGGATGTGGTTGAATCGGCTGTGAAATATGCTCTTGCTCACGAATCTGTTGTTCTAGGTCAGACCATGTTATCTCCGAGAAAATAGGGGTCCCGCTGGAGAAGAATAAGGCAGGCCGTCCTTTGACTAGTTTGTAATTTTTTCTGGGGTTACTTATTCTAAATTTCCTCCTCGGCTAGAATAGAATGATAAGATAAAAGGCAAGCTAAGCCCGTATAGCTCTTTTCAAGTTGATAAGCTGGAATTGAAAACTTTGGAGCACATCCTCTGTGAGATGACTAACATGTCATATACTAAGCCTTTTTATTCTTAGACATGTGTAATCTTTGGGTCCTATTTTAAAAAAAAACCATTCTATCAGATTTTATTCTCCTTCTCTTTTAAAAAAATTATTTTTTTGTCTTCTTCTTCGTTGTCAAAGCTCTTGCCGGTCCACCACAATTCCACCGTATTCAATACTTAACCATCATTAATTTTTGTTTCTATTCTCTTCATCTTAAACGTTCTTTCAAAAGATTTCTTAAATCAGTAAAATTAGCCATTTCCTCAATGATTCACCATTAAAGGCAAACATATTTATTTGTCGTGACAATCTCTCATACAAGAAAAAATTAAAGATGATATTCATTTTAATTTTTTTCAGTGAAGCTTTTACCGAAGAAAAATGGTTGTCTCTTTTGATTCCTAAGGATGATGCTTTTTCAACAATTTTAAATAGGGAAGAAGACATAGGTTATGAGGTCTAGGAGAAATTGTGATGTTTGGGAAGCTAGGCCATTTTGAAATATTTTAATGGAGAATAGATGCACTATTATTATACAATGAAGATTTTCAAAGCCTCCAATGAAGATGAAAAAGAAAAAAGAAAAAAGAGAAACAAGACATACGTCGGGGAAAAGAAAAGAAAAGAAAGGGAAAGGGGATAGGGTGTTAGGTGGGTATTTGTGAATTTTTTATTATTTGTTACTTTTTACCTTTTTTTTTCATTTTTAATTACTCATATGCACACATTACTGTCACGTCACATAGTCTTGATCAATGGTCAAAGGTATTTAATGATAATCATGTCAAGTGCAAGTATTTACACGAGAAAATTGAAATTTCATTTGAAATGACTTATTTGGATGGATTGTGACTTGATCTAACCGAATGAATTTGAAATGACTTATTAAGGACCGTTTGACCATAGGTTTTCAAAATAAATTTAGATTTTATTTGGCAAACACATGTTTGATCATAGATTTTGCCTATATTTTGGTAAAATCTCAAAAGCCAATCCTTAAATAATACACATATTTTCCAAATACATTTTTATCTTCAAATTGGAGAATCTATGGCTAAAAGCTAACTAAACTATTTGGTCAAAACGGATCAAAACAGTATAATTTGCGGGTCAAATTGAAATCGAAACTCAGGTATACATATACAAAAATCAAATTTGAAGATTATGAATTATGTAAAGTTGAAAGTATTTAAGCTAAAACTTTGAAAAGAAATAAAGAACTACAATGGAGTAACAGGTTTCCTGCAAAATTAGTGCACGCCGAAATTAGAACGCCAAATTCCAGCAATTCACTGGCCGAGATTCTTTAGCCATTGAAGATGAATAGACTTTCTCTACGTTACGCTCGCAACGGTATTCCCCTTATCTATTTCATTTCAATTAGAGCTTACTCTTCCTGCAATAGTAATACATCCATTTCAGTAAAGGGTAAATTTGGGGTAAATAGCAAATTTGAAAACGTCAAGTGTTTAGATGATGCTCTGACTCTCTTCCATCAAATGGTCAGAATGAAGCCTCTTCCGTCTCTTGTCGACTTCTCTAAATTATTCAAGTCTATGCTAAATATGAAGCATTACTTTGCTGTTGTTTCTCTTTTTCGAGAAATGCAAAAATTGGGTATCCAGATTGATGGGTTCATCTTGAGTATCGTCATTAATAGTTATTGCCTGATGCATCGTGTTGATTGTGGATTTTCGCTGTTACCCATTTACTTGAAGAATGACATTCCATTTAATGTTGTCACCTTTAACATCCTAATAGGGGGATTTTTTGCTGAAGATAAGGTCAAAGATGCAGTTGAATTGTTCAAAAAGTTGGTGAGGGAGAACATTTGTGAGCCTAATAAAGTCATGTATGGAACAGTCATGTATGGGCTCAGTAAAAGAGGCCATACTCAAAAAACTCTAAGTTTGCTCCGGTTAATGGAAGTAGGGAAAACTAAGCCAAACATACATAACTACAACATTGTTATAGATGCGCTTTGCAAAGATAGAAACTTAGATGCTGCTATCAACTTTTTGAACGATATGAATAAGAAAGGCATTCGTCCGGACATATTCACATTTAATTCGTTGATTGATGGTTTGTGTAAGTTTGGTCAATGGGAAAAGGTTAGGGCTTTGTTCTCTGAGATGGTAAATTTTAATATTTATCCAAATGTGCACACCTTCACCATGGTGATTGATGGACTTTCCAAAGAAGGGAAAGTCGAGGATGCCGAGGAAGTAATGATACATATGAATGAAAAAGGTGTAGAGCCTAATGTATTCACTTACAATGTGATAATGGATGGATATTTTCTGCGTGGACAAATGGATAGAGCGAGGAGAATTTTTGATTTCATGATAGATAAGAGCATTGAGCATGGCATTGTTTGCTATAATGTACTCATAAATGGATACTGTAAGAAAAAGAAATTGGCCGAGGCCATGCAATTGTTTCGTGAAATTTCTCGAAAGAGACCAAAACCTAATATGGTTACCTACAATACTATCTTGCATGGTCTGTTTGAAAGTGGAAGAATAGACTATGCAAAAGAATTCTTTGCTAAGCCATGCCTGATTTATACACTCATTGCACTTTGCTCAAGGGTTATTTTAAGTATGGACTTGTTGAAGAAGCTATTTCACTCTTTGATGAGTTGGAAAGTAAGAGAGAAAATACTAATATTATATTTTACAATATTATCATTAATGGATTGTGTGAAAATGGTAAACTCGATAAAGCTCATGCTATTTTTGAGAAGCTCCCTTTAATTGGATTGTTTCCAAATGCAAGAACATACAATATAATGATAAATGGATTTTGTCTTGAAGGGTCGAAGCTAAAGATATGCTAAGAAAAATGGAGAACAACGGTTGTTTGCGTGACGAAGTCACTTACAATGTTATCATGCAAGGATTTCTCAGGTGTAGCAAAATTAGTGAAATAATAACTTTTGTGAAGGAAATGATTGGAAGGGGTTTCTCATTTGGCGCAACTACAACCGAGTTATTGATAAACGTTATAAGGGAGAATCCTTCCGTCCTTGACATGATACCAGAGCTTCACTCGGGAAATAAGAAGTGAATATTTCTTTTGCTTGGTTTATTCGCCTATAGTATCACTATGATATAACTTCCTTTTATCCCTGCAAGGGTATGGCATCCATTGCAATTGTAGAAGCTGAAAAAATGTCAATTTGAACGTTGCTTGAGCTTTCTAGGCAGGCTTATTGAGGAGGTACATCCCACTCTTCTTTATCTTGGGAATCAGATATTATTGTTCTCTTAATGAACAAATAGTGTGAGTTTCCCTTATATGTACACATTATCATTTTCGGTGCTATTTAGTTATCTTAATGTATTGTCATTTTCTACAACAACAACAACAAAATACCCAGTATTATCCCACACGATGGGGTCTGGGGAGGGTAGTGTGTACGCAGATCTTACCCCTACCTTGTGAGGATAGAGAGACTGTTTCCAATAGACTCTCGGCTCAGGATAGTATAAGTACCGCAATAATGAAAATATAGGCAAGAAGGGACAATATCAAAAAGCCATATAAAAGCAGAATAAAACAACAAGACAGTTAAGTGATCAAAAATGAAAGAAAACAACGGTTAGTCACCTACTACCAACCGAAACGAGACTGCGTGCCAATACTAATGTTGTGAACAATTCACACTACCTACTCTACTACCTTAATTCTAGACACCTCCATACCTTCTTATCAAGGGTTATGTCCTCGGTCAGCTGAAGCTACGCCATGTCTTTCCTAATCACCTTTCCCTATCTCTTCTTTGGCCTGCCTCTGCCTCTCCGTATGCCTTCCAATGTAAACCTCTCACACCTCCTCACCGGGGCGTCTGTGCTCCTCCTCCTCACATGACCAAACCAATTAAGCCGCGCTTCCCGCATCTTGTCCTCAATAGAGGCCACCCACCTTATCGCGAATAACCTCATTTCTGATCCTATCTAACCCGGTGTTCCCGCACATCCATCTCAACATACTCATCTCTGCTATCTTCATCTTCTGGACATGAGCAATCTTGACCGGCCAACACTCAGCCCCATACAACATTGTTGGTCTGATCACGACTCTATATAACTTACCCTTTAGTTTCGGAGGCACCTTCTTGTCACACAAAACACCGGAAGCGAGTCTCCATTTCATCCATCCCGCCCCAATACGATGTGCGACATCTTCATCAATCTCCTTATCCCCCTGAATAATAGACCCGAGGTACTTAAAACTCCATGTCCTAGGGATGGCCTGCGAGTCCAATCTCACTTCCCCTTCCCCTGCTAGAGTCTCGCCACTGAACTTACACTCTAAGTATTTTGTCTTGGTCCCGTTTAACTTGAAACCTTTATATTCCAAGGTCTGCCTCCATACCACTAATTGCGCGTTCACACTGTCTCGTCAATCAATACATTATCATCTGCAAATAGCATGCACCACGACACCTTCCCTTGGATGTGGCACGTCAGTACGTCCATCACCATAGCAAACAAAAATGGGCTGAGTGCTGACCCCTGATGCAACCCCATCATAACAGAAAAATAGTCCAAGCCTCCCCCCCACACCCCACACCCCACACCGTCCTCACTCGAGTCTTTACTCCATCATACATGTCCTTAATCAACCTAACTTAGGCAACAAGTACACCTCTAGCCTCCAAACATCTCCACAAAACCTCCCTCAGAATCTTATCGTACGCCTTTTCTAAGTCGATGAACACCATATGCAAGTCCTTCTTTCTCTCCCTATACTGCTCCATCAATCTCTTAACAAGGTGGATGGCATTTGTAGTCGAACGCCCGACATAAACCCAAATTGGTTCTCGGACATAGTCACACTCCTTCTCAGCCTTAGCTACACCACTCTTTTCCAGACTTCCATAGCATGGCTAAGCAGCTTGATACCACGATAATTATTGCAATTTTGGATCACCCTTGTTCTTGTATACATGAACCATCGTGCTCCACCTCCACTTTTCGGGTATCTTCTTCGTTCTAAAAATGACATTAAATAACCTAGCGAGCCACTCCAAGCCCGCCATGCCCACACTCTTCCAAAACTCCACCGTGATTTCATCCGGCCCGGTTGCTTTGCCCTGCTCATCTTACACATAGCACCCTCAACTTCTTCAACTCTAATCCGCCTACAATACCCAAAGTCACAATGACTCCCGGAGAGTTCCAAATCACCTAGTATGCTCTTGTCCCCCTCCTCGTTCAATAGACTATGGAAGTAGGTCTGCCATCTCCGACGGATAAACCCCTCATCCAACAAAACTCTACCTTCTTCGTCCTTGATGCACTTCGCTTGGTCCAAGTCACGCGCCTTCCTTTCTCGCGCCTTGGCTAACCTGAACAACCTCTTATCCGCACCCCGACCCTCGAGTTCCTTATACAGACGACTAAAAAGTGCAGTCTTGGCCGCCGTAACTGCTAGCATAGCCTCTTTCTTAGCCAACTTATAATGCTCCCTATTCACCCTCTTCTCCTCCTCGTCTACACTTTCCACTAGCTTCAGATACGCTGCTTTCTTCGTATCCACTTTACTTTGCACCTCTCCATTGCACCACCAGTCTCCCTTGTGACCACCAGAGTAACCCTTTGAGACCCCTAATACCTCTCTCGCGGCTTCCTAATGCACTGCGCAGTCATGATCCACATAGCGCTTGCGTCCCACTTACTCCTCCAAGCCCCCATGGTCACCAACTTGATCCCCAACTCCTACGCTTTAGCTTCCGTCAAGGCTCCCTACTTATGCTGGTTATACATCGCCCTCTTCCTCCTCTTCCTTGTGATCTCAAAGTCCATGACCAGGAACCTATGAAGGGTCGAGAGGTTCTCACTCGGGATGACCTTGCAATCTGTGCAAAGACCTCTATCGGACTTCCTACAGAGTACATAATCAATCCGAGTCTCGGCCACCGAACTCCGAAAGGTGACCAAGTGCTTCCTCTTCTTCGGGAAACTCGAGTTTGCTATCACCAAATCAAGTGCTCTAGCAAAGTCCAGCAGAGACGTTCCTCCTTTGTTTCTATCTCCAAAATCAAAGCCACCATGCACTTCATCATACCCCCCAGACGTCGCTCCAATGTGGCCGTTGAATCTCCTCCTATGAAAAGCTTCTCGGTGTGCGGGATACCACGCACCATCTCATCTAAGTCCTCCCAGGAACGCCTCTTCACTTCCTCATCCAAGCCTGCTTGGGGTGCATACGCACCGATTATGTTCAAAGTAAAACCTCCAACAACTAACTTATAGTCATCATCACCCTCCTAACCTCCACGACTAGTTCACGGAGGTCGTTATCAACCAAGATACCTACCCCGTTCCTGCCTCCCGCCCTCCCAGAATACTAAAGTTTGAAACTGCCCACATCTCGCACCTTATCTCCTACTCACCTAGTGTCCTGTACACAAGCTACATTAACCTTCCTTTTCTCGAGAATCTTCGCAAGATCTACATATCTTCCAGTCAAAGTTCGTATGTTCCAAGACCCTACTCTGAGCCTAGTAGCTTCCTTAGCCCTCTTACTCCCCGCACCCCCTCTCCCACACTGACACCCCCGAGGACAAGACCTTACCCTACCATCATTCACCAAGGCCACTATAATCTATGAGTCACTACGCAAGCACTGTCTCAAAAACGAGCGACCAAAGATACAATGAATTACCAAAATATAATTTACCACTAAAGATGAAGAAATGAAATAAAGGAACTAACGGGAACTATAATCACCACTAAAGATCATAAAAATAGGTGAAGAAATAAAACAAAGGAACTATAATCTACAACTAAAGGATAGAAAAACAGGTAAAGATAAATATAGGAACCAAATGAACGATAATCTATAACTAAAGGATAGACAAATAGATGAATGCACTAATAACGAGTACAAGTCATTAAAAGAACTAAAAAAGTAGACATGCAAATAAACTAATTAAGAGAACAAGTAGACAATCAAGAATTAGGCTTAATCTATCCCAAACTAATTGGTTAACAAGAAAAATAGAAAGACTGATTGAAGAATAGGAGGTACCAACTCCAGATTTAAGTAAACAAGAGCGACGACACCTGGATTGTAGATAGACTGCCAATTCGACTAGACCCCGGTTGAATGTCACTCGAGCCAAGATATCCGCCAAAAATCTGACCTCCGACTGCAACGACAACCACCTGAATGGAAAACTTCTCACCGAAAAACTGCCTGACCTGAATTCCACGGCCGACGCTTGTAGTCTGCGCCGGAAATCTGATATTGCCTGCAACTTCGAAATTGCTATAGTTACAATCTTTTCCACAGTTTCTAGAGTCTTAGTAATATCAACTAATTGGAACACCAGAGCTGACAAGGTCAACCCTAGATCATAATAGTATGAATATTTGTGATTTTCCTGAAATTGAACTAGAACTTGTTCAGAAATTGACTGTTAACTGATAAGATCAACCCCGTACACCATATTGTAATTGCAACTAAATTAGAAGACGGTGGGAATGTATTTCTTTTGAAGACAGAAAAATCCGTTTGCAATTTTCGACGGTAATTGTTTGTTTGTTTAATTTAGATTGTGGATTTAGCTTTTTAGTGTATACTCTGCCTGTTATTTTAGGAATTTGGCGGAAAAGGTACCTATGTCTTATCTTATACTCCAGCACTGTTTTACAATTCCTGGTAACTTGAGTTACAGCACTGTATTCCTGACTGTATCTTGCATCTTCGTAGTCTTCTTCACAGAGGATACATACACCTGTTGCAGATTATCATTCCTCTTCTTTCTAATTTGTGTTGAGTCAAAGATACCTCTCTTACCAGGGAATAAAGGGGCTTTATTTCTCCATATCAATTTCCAAGGCCATATATCAATATGATGTCGCCAACTACTTTGGGAGAACACCTTGTAGCCTGATTCTATCGGAAAATATGCCACATTTGTGTTCCTTCCATTCGGTCTTGTGTGGTTCTGGTTGCAGCCCTTGACATCCTTCAATCACTTGCAAAAATTGGGTCACTACACCTTTTCAAAGGTATGTTCCATCCTTGTGGAGACTAATACTTTGCTTTTGTTGCATGATGATTAGTTGCAAAGCTGAAAATCTTGGGAAATTTCTCCTTGAGTGTTCTGTTCCCTATTCCATCTGTCTTGCTTGAAGAGGATTTTCCTACCATCTCCGAGTTCAGTGTGATTTACCCTATAAGTTCCTGATATATTTTCAATTTGACATCAGCATCTTTATTGTTATTCTGTTATTCTTATACGACAAGAGAATGGTGGGGATAGGGAGTGCCCTGGCGCAGGGACATGGGAAGAACCAGGCTGATCCTGGTATGTTTTTGCACCAGCATTTTTCCAACCATTATCGATCTTTTGTGCCCTGTGCATTTCCATCTTCTATTTTGAAGCATTTCTGCATTCTAGCGTAGAAGATTCCCCTTCTTGCCATGTTAATTGAGGACTTGGCAACAAGGGGAACCTTCTAAATAATATATTTAATACTTCTAAGTACATGACTTGGACTTGCTTGTGGCCCGGGTGCTGTCTGACCTTCATATAAAAGGCTATTTTTCATTTATTTATTTGATTATTTCTAAGACAGGTTTTAGTTTTATTTTAAGCTTAAATCTAAGTTTTTGTTTTGAATTCTAAGTGACATACGTTTTACGTTATCTGAATAGCCTTCTTCAACCTCTACAAATTATGCCTTCCTTGAAAGTGGCTTATCGTTTGGCACTACACTTTTTTGGCTTTATCATATCCCTAAGAAACTTGTCTGTACCCTCCTAAGTAGTATACATCCAATATTTCTTTAAGAACATTGATTTTTCACGCTTCAAAGATTCTTTTCAATTTTGTCTTTCTATTTATCTGACACGACATGCCACTTTCCGGATAACCCCAATAGGCACATTCCTGCTGTTGATCAGACTGGTATGAGGTGTCCACTGGAGATGTTGACCGTGCTGTTGCAAGTGAACATAGGAACGAGCTGAACTGTGTAAATGTTTACATTTGAGGAAGTTACTAGATGATGATGATGATGGTAAATAAATGAATCAAGTGCTTGATCTTGTACATATTTGCATGCTCGGTTCTTCTAGTATTTGCTTGCACATCTTGATGTGGTCTACTGCACTACATTTCTGGTTACGTGTGTTTTTAAGACGGCAGTTCCTTTAAACAAAACAAATAGTGTTTCGTCTGTTTGGATTAATATTGACATATACTCAAGAGCATTTTGTGGTTCTTTTACTTGTTTGAAAGATCTTATAAGACAGGTTCCAACATAGCCGGAAATGATCTTGTTAAGGTTCCTTGTTATATTAACTAGTAAGTTTTCCTTTTTGAACAAAAATAATTAGGTTCCCTCTATATAGATCTTTCAAAATCCCCTGGAAGTGTTTTGGTACTATCTTTCATTTTTTAGTACTTGACAAAGGAAGTGCATTTCTTGTTACCAAATGGCAACTACCATTAGTTATTATATGTGTTATTAAGGGGAGTAGCTTTTATTACTGAGGTGGACAGGGCCACAAGTTTAGAGTCTTGTTCATTGGCTAAAGTTTTTCATGCCCTGGAAATAGGCCATTGCAACTCATTTTTCGTCTTAGTTTTATCATTCTTTCGTCTTAGTATGAAGACTCAACTCTTTTCCCATGTTAAATTTTCTCAACAATTGTCTTCTTATGGCTTGCTGCATTTATTCTTGAAGGGGGTACAAAAGCACTCAAAATGTAAAATATAATCACAAGGTTGATATTTGCAAGAAGTAGAATTCTGCCGAGGATGGAATCGGAACTCCTTTCACGGTTTTCACCTATTTCATTGATCGCTTAGCTACACTATTATATATTGAATGCGAGAATTTATTTTTGCTGGAGACTTATTTAGTGATCGTCACGACCCAAAATCCAACCCGTCGTGATGGCACCTAATCCAACTCCCTAGGTAAGTCAAATAACAATTAAACACAATATAATGATAATGATAAGAGTCAAAAATGAAATAACTGAATTTTATACAACTCCCCAAGGACTGGCAGTACAAGTTATGAGCCACTAAGACTTAGATTTACAAAGTTGAAATGGAATAAATACAACATCTGCATGAAATGTACATGAATAGAATTCGAATCTAAAGATACCAAGGACAAGTGATATCCATAACTGGAAAGCGGGTACATCTTCAATGTCAGCTCCCTCCATACACAACACCATCAACTCTAAGATCTGCACACAAGGTGCAAAAGTGTAATATGAGCCGAACTCATGTATTCAATAAGTATCCTAACTAATCTCGCCGAGGTAAAAGATGCAAGAACTATAAATGATACTTACTAACACCTATACGTTCATAATTTCAACAAGTATAAAGCAGAGATATGATCAAATCAGGAAATCTCAGGTAAAATCACCTTGATGCTCACAATTCTTTATTTTAATGTATTCTGCTCACTCATCAATGCACCATATAAGGAAGATATGCAAGTAAATCAGGTAAACAATCAAGGAAATTTCAAGTAAAGATGAAATGCAATAACCATATATAAGTCTGTTGCGACGTGCAACCCAATCCAATTACAGTAACTAGCTCTCCCAGAGCTCACATACACCAGAAACCCGTCGGTTTCTCACAATTGGTGTGTATACCATCAAGAGAGAAACATGAGAGGGTGACCCTAGGGGATGGTCCGTATCCACACACTACATGGACAACTCACGTGCTGCACGAACTGTGAGCACGTAATTTTTGCCCGATATGTGTCACACCTCCTTTTTTCACCCCCGGGTAATAAAGGGTGATAGGGAAGTTTTTTCACTTTAAGTGACATTATTGGGATTTGGGATTTTTTTTAAATTTTTTTTAGAGTCGCCACCCGGATTTTTGACGATGTTCCGGGACACCGTTTATTGAAATCCCTAACCGAGGAATTTTAGACTCTGTTTTAAGTTGTCTGCGATTAGAAATCCGAGTAAGGAATTCTGTTAACCCGGGAGAAGGTGTTAGGCATTCCCGAGTTCCGTGGTTCTAGCACGGTCGCTTAACTATTAATATTTGGCCTAAGTTATCTGATTATTTACGTATTTTAGCCTATTGTGCATTTAGCCTTTTAAATTTTAGTCGCTTTTAATATTTATGGATTTATCTTGAAACAAGTCACGATGACGTGCACTTGTTTATTTTTGGACACATTGTAACTGCGCCACATGAAATGCACCCGCAATTACAACATGTGATTTTTACTATTGTTTTGAGTTAGAGTCGGGGACATGAGTTGCCACACCCGAGTGTAGATTATATAGTCATGATTATGTTCATGACGGTTAAAAATGCCCATTTGAGGCGATACTCAATTATTCTCTAAGTCTTGGAATTTTTATCTAAAAGAAGTATTTTTAACTTACATGATATGTATATGAACCACTTTCGATATTTATGAATTTATCTTGGAACAAGTCACGATGGCGTGCGCTTGTTGTTTTGGACACATCGCAACCGCGTCACATGAAATGCACCCGCGATTGCTACGTGTGATTTTATAATCGTTTGAATTTAGAGTCGGGGGAACGAGTTGCCACACCCGAGTGTAGGTTATGTGTCATGATTATGGTCATGACGGTAAAATGCCTATTTGAGGCGATTTTCGATTATTGATAATTTTAATCTAAAAGGGGGTCTTTTCAACCTAGAGGATATGTAGAAAGTTGTCTAAGGTTAAGTTCACTAATTTAAAGGACAAATGTTTGGGCTACGATCATGTTTTAGCCCAATTTATCATTTTAACCCTTTTGGCCAATCGTAGTTTGGCTATTTACGAAATAAGTGGAGCTTTATAACTCAATTAAAAGCATGCTAATAATTAAAGATTTGCAAAACGGTTCTAAAACAGAATTACTAATTTACGAGTTCTAAACGTAATCACGTATTTAAAAGAATTGAATAAATACGTTCAGCTATATTAGGACACTGGACTAAACAGTTTTAGCAGTATTAAATGGCACAAAATATATGCTACTTAATTCACAATTTGTACATTGGGTGTTACATAAGGAATTCATGCTTCTATTGTTACAAACTCAATACCTGACAAATATCTTCTAAGATTAATGGAAACGTTTTTGAATAGCAAATTTATACTTATACATTTAAAAATTCATCAGATACGGAAATAAGGACAGATTTGCTTTAATACCGAAATTACACAAAGTTTAAGAGGCCTTTTGAATTCTAATTGAATACTAACAATCCATATTACATTAATATTGAAGTGGAAATCTGGCCTTAGAGCTTCTGGGCTTTCGTCCCCTTAGGCCCAACAACATGGGGGCCCAGATTGAATCAGGCTTTAATAAGCCTTTTACCAAACTGGCCTAGTTTCGAAGAACTCTTAGATTTAGCAAGAGAAAGAAAAAATAAAGTTGAATATTACATTAGATTGTCCAGTCCATGTGAGAGGAAAAACAATATGAGTCTATGTTGTTACATTTAATACGAAATACAACTTTCTGAAGTGAAATAATAAGTAAAAAGAAAAATGAGGGAAGTTGCTGCTCCTGTGCAAGCCAGCAGTCCTTTATGACTTTAAGACCTGCAAATTGCCACTGATATTCAAACAAACGATATAAATTTCCATACATATTTTAAGGAATGAATCTGACCATTATAGGGGTCAGGTTCGATCTCTTTAGTGATGTTTTTTTTAAAACATAAGTCTTAAAATCTTAGTCATAGAGATATGCATGTACATCATAGTCATAAACAGGTTTGAGCATACACATAATGAAATAACACAGATTTCACAACGGAAATTAAAGAGACTTAAAGCAAACACTCAACCATGATTCATTAACACTAAGACACACTAGATTTACACATTCATGAACAAAAATTAAACAACATTAATCAAACACCACAAAAAAACACAGATTCTGAATTCAAAGGTTTCATTTGAAGTAGAGGTCGTTACATACCTTTTCAGAGAGAAAATAACAAAAAGACCTGAGCAAATAAAGGTCAGGCAGAGATGGAAATCAGCAAGAAAGGAGAAACCCTGTAAATACAGCAGTAAATCAACCGTGCTTAAACCAGATAACCCAGGAGAAAATGACCGGCAAAGAGTAGGAATTTAGACCTCAAAACCTTTGTATCTTAAGAGGAAATAGTAGTCAAAACCAGTCCTTAAAATCAAAACCCAGCAAAAACAGATTTGAGACCCATCTTTTAATACCCTTTGTATTTTGGATATTTCTTCTTCTTATCAGATTATAAGGGGTGATTTCCGGAATGAAAGTTGTGTATATGAAGTCTATTTTCAATGGTAAAAGTGCAGAGAATTCCTTCAAAAATCTGTCCAATTTTCAGAGAACTAGGTAAGGTATTTATAGGGGTTTTTAGGATAGGATATGCTTAGCATATTCCTTATCCAATAGGCTGGGGAAAGGTACATGTGCAGCTGTCAACCCTATCCTTTTGGGACAGCTGCACCATTCTAGAAAATTCCAGCCCCTGAAAGTACTCTTTTAACCCCAAAATATCTGATTTCTTTATTCTAGAAGGTTCTTGGGTTGTTACACCCAAGATTCCCTTAACTAAAAATCCTATACTACCCCTTAAAGTCCCTAGAATTACCCTTTAGGTAACTAAGGTTAAGGTTAATCGAGGTTATCTATTAACTTAGGTTAGTTAGTTCATCATTAAGTTTAGGTGAATTTTGGACTTAGAGTTAGCTTAATTTGAGTAATTTAGGCTTATCTACCAATTAAAGTTAATCATCTTAATTGAGTAATTAATTTCAGCCTTAAATAAACTGATTTTTAAACCTATTTGATCTTAGGCTAATTATTAGATAATAAGTAGCTAATTAATTAGTAGCCATACCTTTGTTATTTTTATCAAGGGTTAACTAATTAATTCAGATTAACTAACCACTTCGGATTAATTAGATTAAACTCCTCATACTTACTTTAATTAATTAAAACTAATTAGTTATTCTTAACTAGGATTAGGGCAAAGTTATCACTTGAATTAGACTAACCTCGAGCTATTAGTTAGTGGGCTTATGTGACTAAGTACTTTATTTTAGGACTTAAATAATTTTAAAAAAATGATCAGAAATTAGGACTTAGTTAATTACAGAGCTTAAATTAGTTATTTTCAAGACATACTTATAGAATATGATCAAACGATCATGAAGTTGACAAAAACTTTTACACTGATCTTTCAAGAGTTACATAATCATAGAAGCACATTGGAAGGAAGAAGGCAACTCAAATAACATAAACTGACATGCTTCTAAAATGATGACCTTATATCTAACCTTAAGTGTTCATATCAATTTTAGTTTTGTTTTTTCAGAAAAATAACCTCAAATGCATGATACAAATCAATAAGTAGTACTAGGTTAAAAATCAATAGAGCAAGCATGAGGGCCATATAAAATCATCAGACAAGCTTAGGATCAAAACAGGTGTACAAAATCATTAAGGTTCTTTGTTAATCAAAGGAGTTCATTAACAATAGATTGTTCAACTCAGAGACATATCATTAGGTTACAAGGGTGATCGATTAATATTGGTTTAATTTCAGATTATTAAAGAGAACATTTGGTTCATACATGAAGCATGATTATCAACATACACCAATACATCACATACAGAAACAATCAATAGAGAATAATAGTGTAGAGATTGATTTTGAGTTTAAACAATTAAAAGAGAGGAAGGGTCAAAGTACACTGACCTCTCTTTGAGCAGCAAACCAAACGAATACTCTCTTTTTTAGCTTTTTAGGAATCAAAGACTTAGACGATGGCCATTGGATAGAACTCGGAACCGGAAAGAGGGAAAAATTTGAAGAATTAGTTAGAACCTAGTTTTTTTTTTGTGAATTGAATATGTATGCTATTGTATACTTGTATTGGGTTGTGTTAGGTACGTTAGGTGAGAACATTGAAACCCTATTTATAGTGGCATTCAATGCCTTAGGGTTTTCAGTCGATTTAAAATAGTGAGTGGAATATGATGATGAGTTGATGATGTGAGCATAATCAGGTGAAATCAGAAAGAACAAAGGGAGACTCGATGAAGGAGTTTTACTTGAGCGTATGAGGACCAGAATCAACCGTTGACGAGAAAAATCCATCGGCTAAGATCCAATGTCCATAGGTCACTGCTTTTGACGTCTTAACATCGAATACTTGTGACGAAATTCTGATAAATCTTCATGCATGCTCCGATTTGATGGAGCATAAGAGAAATCAGATGATTCGTGGTTGATTCGTTAACCTTGCACGAGTTAGTGAAAGGTATCATGACTGATAGGGTTAAACAGATGAGAGAAAAGAGAACAAAGGAGGAAAGAGGGTGGTGGTGTCAAAAGAGGAGCGATTAGGGTTTTCGGATTCTCAGATTTGAAATAAGTTAGAATCGGATGGCTTTTGGGAAAAACTAAGGACGGGAGGTGGTTGAGGATGAGGATAGGGTTGTAGGGTGAAAGTTTGGGGTTGTTTGGTGGAGCTCCGCCGCCGGTGGCGATTTCCGGCCGGCGGAGCTAGAGCGGTGGACGGCGGGTCCGGCTAGGGGTTAGACAGAAGAGAGAGAGACGGAGGGGATGGGGTGTTAGACTTAGGGGATTGAGGGTAGGTGGTGGTGGTGGGGGGTTGGATAGTTATATAGTATAGGTTTAATTAGTTCCCAGACGTGATCTTAAGAGATCAATGGCTGGGATTAATCTTAGTCCAAACAGGGTCGTTTTTGGCGAGGGCTGGGGCAGGATGGGTTGCTGGGGTTATGGATTGGGTCATTTGGGTAGTGTAGACATAGATTTTTAACACTCTAGACTTAATTAAACTTAATTAATCAAATTAAACCAAACCTAATTAAATTCAAAAAATGTAATAATCAATTTGACCTTATTTTTGTCTAATTATAGACTAATTAGGAATAAAACAATTAATTTAATACTCCTATAGTTTGTCAGATAAAAATGATTAATTTTAGCAATTAGTTATCAAAACTATATTATATCAAATAATCATCATTCGTTTGTTATTTAATCCAATTAATTACAAATAATAAATTGGTAATTCCTTGATAATAGTGATGCACCTAATTATGCAATTTTTAATAATTTTAAAAGATGAGTTATGAATATGCAATGCAAAAACAATTCACAATTAGTAAAATTCAACAAAATTTGTAAAATTAATTTATTTTATTGAATTTTGTAGGACTATATGGTGGGTGAAAAATCACGTGCTCACAGATGCCCCTCTTTGCTCGGAAACACGAAGAGTTTTCGGGCAAAGACAAAATGAGCAGTTATGAACGACTTCACCCATTCGTATACTCCATGTGAAGCGTTTCCGAAAAGTTTGACCGAACCTTGCTTCAAAGGTTGCCTACATATCCTTAGCTATAAAGGAATCATGTCAGTGTAGTTCTGGAAGTTTTGGTAGCTGGGACTACCGGGTAACTGTGGTCTCACTGCGGTTGCTGTTGTTACTGCTGTTGAGCTCCTTATTACACCAAAGTAACAAAATTGAAAAAGACTAAACTAAACCTATAAACTATGAGGTACAAGAGTCCTATCTATTAGTCTTCTGAAGCATGATCTTGAGTCTCGACTGCTTTTTGTACGGACTTGATCTGGACCTTGATGCTTGTTAGTTGTAGACGTTGTTCAATCTTCTTCAGCATTTTCGGATCAAGAAGGGACATGCACCACTTGTGAATTCAACTCGTCTTGAGCGGTCCACATCTTTTCCGCTTCTGTACTTTGGGGTCTAACTCTTTTCTTTTCTTCTTTTATTGAGACGTCTTCTTTTGGTCGTCTCGAATTCATTATAATCTGCGCAAAATCAAAACAACGAACGAAATTTTCTACCCGAGTTTGTACTAGAAAAATTTCGTGAGTTATTGCAACGAAATTTATGCTACTTTATATTGGAAGCAATGAAAAGCCGGGAATGGTGTAACCGGAGTTATTATATACTAGGGAGTGAACACCATATGCCTAAAAGTAAAATCAACTAGGGATTGGAGACCCTATGTTGGAAAAGTTCGATAGGTTATGTTGTCGTCAAGAAAAGATCACTGGGTTATGTCGGTGTCTGGGGGAGGATCGACGGGTTATGCCGTTGTCAAGAAAAAAGATTACCACGTTATGCTGGTGTCTGGAAAGGTCAATATGTTATGCTGTTGCCGGGAAAAAAGAGATCACTAGGTTATGCCAGTGTCAGGAAGTGATCAGCAAGTTATGATGTTGTCGGAAAAAAATCACCAGGTTATGCCGGTGTCTGGAAAGGTCAACATGTTATGCTATTGCCTGAAAAAGAGATCACTAGGTTATGCCAGTGTCAGGAAGAGATCAACGGGTTATTTCGTTGTCAAGAAAAGATCACCAGGTGTAACGGCCCGGCCGGTCGTTCCGTAGAAATTTCATTATTATTCCTGTTTTTTCCTTGTCATAGGTTGTTTATACTGTTTATGATGTGTTAGAGTCGGTTGACTCGGAATCGGAATTGTTGTAGTGAGAATTGAGACACTTAGTCTCTAAAAATAGCTTTATAGTTGGAAAAGTCAACTGAGAGTTGACTTATTAGTAAACGACCTCGAAATGCGTATTTTATGATACATATAGCTTCGTTAGGTGATTTGGGACTTAGGAGTGTGTTCAGAATATTTTTGTGATGTCCGGTGTAGAATTAGGCTTGAATTGGCGAAAGTTAGTTTTTGGTGATTTCCGGTCGGCAGTGAAAAATAGGCTATCGGGGTCGGAATGGAATTCCGGAAGTTGGAGCAGATTTGTAATGTCATTTTGGATGTGTCTGCAAAATTGCAGGTTAATCGGAGTTGTTTTGAATAGTTTCGGCATCGTTGATGGATTTTAGAAATTTCAATGTTCTTAGGATTGAATCCGATGTGATTTTGGTGTTTTGATGTTATTTTGGGTGTTTCGAGAGTGCAACTAAGTTTTAATGATCATATACGATATGTTGGTATATTTGGTTGGGGTCCCGAGGGGCTCGAGATTGATTTCGGGTGATTAACGGAAGTTCAGAGTTGGAAATTTGCAGCAAGCAGCTGCTGATGTTTTTCTACTGTGATTTCCGCACCTGTGAGTGGGGAACCGCAGGTGCGGAATTTGAGTCGCAGGTACAGGTATTTGGTCCGGTTAATGAAATGTCGCAGATGCGGTGGATTTGACCGCAGGTGCGAATTATAGGCCGCAGGTGCGAAAAGCCTGGGCAGAAAAGTATAAAACGGAGATTTTGCGATTTTTAACCATTTCCCCCCCCATTTTTGTGCGGGTTCCGAGGTTTTTGAAGAAGGAAACATTGGTGCATCGTTGAGGTAAGATTTTTGGACTCATTAACTCGATTATAGGTGATTAAAGACCTTATTATCAGTGTTTAATTTGTGAAAATCAGTAGAAAAAAGGTGACTTTAGGGCTTGAGATTATGAGACCTTTAGGGGATGATTTGAGGGGTCAAACAAACTCCGATTTTAGAGTTCTTTATATGTACGGACTTTTGAGATGATGAAGAACAGTTTGGTATAAAATTTGTCGAGTTCCGAGACGCAGGCCCGGGGGTCGGGTTTTGGCTAATTTCGGGTTTTGTGCTAAAATTGGTATTTTTCAATTGGAATTCATTCCCTTAGCATAAATTGATGAGAAAATATGATCTTTATAGATTTGGAGCACTCGGAAGTTGAGTCGAGAGGCAAGCGGGTTGCAGAGTAGCTTTTCGGGCTAGTTTGAGGTAAGTAATGTCTTTAAATCCTGTCCTTAGGATATGAAACCCCGGACTTTACATCCTTTCACGGATTTGGAGTGACGCACACACTGGATGACGAGTGTGGGACGTGCACGAATCGGAAATTTGGAAAAATGTACCTTTTTAGGCAACTATTGAGTTGCGAAATTTCTTTTAAAGCTTATTCTCTATAGTACTACTATGATTTGATATAATTGGGTTGTAAGCCATGTTTGGGGCCTAGTGCCGATATGTTTTAATCCCTTGGGGGCTATTTTACTGATATTCTCACTATTTTAAAACTATGATTTTTCACTCAGTCTTTCTTGTGAAATTGTTGACACTCTTATTTGATGATATTACTATTTCTTGAAATGAAATACTATTTTGGGTCGAGAACCCTATTTTATTCATGGCCCGAGTGGCATGCTGAGAGTGTTTGACTAAGTGAGGCCGAGGGACAATGTTGTGAGGATGTTATGATATGAGAGAGGCCGAGTGCCTGAGAGTGATTATTGCCATGATGTGGCTTGTTATAGCGCTTGGGTTGTAGGAGCCCCTCCGGAGTCTGTATACACCCCCAGTAAGCGCAGGTACCTACTGAGTGCGAGTGCCAAGTGATGAGTGATTGGGAGGCATGAGTGACAGTGAGGTTGCTCGCGGGGCTAATACTGAGTGATGGTGAGGTGGTGAGGGAAATTGTTACGAGTGATGATTATGGCCCGAGGGGCAGTTTTATGATGATATTTCACTGAGTTTTGAATATGATTCACTTCATTTGTCAAACTGATTTTACTGAGGGTTTTACTGAGAAATACTGGAAAATATACTTGTTTAAAAGGATTTCATGGAAACTGGTTTTCGAACTTATGTATATTGTATTGAGACTTGTCGTTTTACTATTTTGTGGATTGGTGTATTTGTTGTTGTGTGTTTCTTATTTCTCAGACTGTGATTTATTTTCATTACTACTGAGTCGGCGTACTCATCATTACTCCCTGCACCCTTGTGTGCAGATCCAGGTACTGGTTTGGAGCAGTAGTCGTCTGAGCTCGTTGTCATCAGCGTTTGGGATTTCGAGGTAGCTGTCCAGCGTCCGCAGCTTCTCCACTTCCCTTGTTCATATAGTTCTTAGTATTTGATTCATAGACATTATTATGATATTAGCAGAGTTAGTTTATTTCTTAGATGCTCGTGATCGGTTGACTCCAATCTTGGGAGATTTGTTTAGACTGTTAGATTATTATTGGGGCGTAAAGACTTAAAGAAATTATTTTATACTCAGTTTGATGCTTATTATTGATTTTTGAAATATTATAATAGAACAAATGAGTAGTTATGTGATGATTGTCTAGCCTAGTTCCACGATAGGCGCCATCACGACCTGTTAGGATTTGGGGTCGTGACACCAGGTTATGCCGGTGTCTGGGAAGGTCAACAGGTTATGCTGTTGCCTGGGAAAAAAGATCATTGGGTTATGCCAGTGTCAGGAAGTGATCAACGGGTTATGCCGTTGTAAGGAAAAGATCACCAGGGTATGCCGGTGTCTGGGAAGGTCAACAAGTTATGTTGTTGCCTGGAAAAAAAGATTGTTGGGTTATGCCGTTGTCAGGAAGTGATCAACGGGTTATGCTGTTGTCAGGAAAAGATCACCAGGTTATGCTGGTGTCTGGAAAGGTCAACAGGTTATGTTGTCGCGTGAAAAAGAGATCACTGGGTTATGCCAGTGTCTGAAAATGATCAACAGGTTATGCTGTTGTCAGGAAAAGATCACCAGGTTATGCTGGTGTCTGGAAAGGTCAACAGGTTATGTTGTCGCGTGAAAAAGAGATCACTGGGTTATGCCAGTGTCTGAAAATGATCAACAGGTTATGATGTTGTCAGGAAAAGAGATCACCAGGTTATGTTGGTGTCTAAAAAAATCAACAGGTTATGTTGTTGCCTGAAAAAGAGATCACTGGGTTATGCCAGTGTCTGGAAATGATCAACAGGTTATGCTGTTGTCAGGAAAAAAAAAGACCACCAGGTTATGCTGGTGTCTGCTAGGGAATGGGACCCTATGTTGGTCTCAACTAAGGAATGGAATATCCTTTGGTTGGAAAAGGTTTAGCTAGGGATTGGGGACCCTATGCTACTTTAGGTTTGAATCATTTTCAACTTCATTTCTTCTTTTCTTTTTCTTTCCTTAATTTTTTTTAATTTAATTTTCATGCGTGCGGGAAAGATTTTTGGAGGAAACTTCCCTTTTGGAGTCAATGCTGCAAAAGCTCCTTCTAACCCTTGCGCAATTTCTTTTGGTTGCACCGGCTTTTTGCATGGTTGCTTTTGAGTTGCACCTGTTTCCTATTTCAACAAAGAACAATTTGTTAGTTTGAAATGGTGGTTGGTTTTGTGGCCTTGATTATTTCAACTGCTTGATCTTGGCTCTTTTGACGAAGATCTCAACTGCTTGCTTGCTTGTTGGGGATTGGGTTTCATTTCTAAACCCGGGGACCCTGGCTTTTCCCAACTTTATCATGGCGATCGGTCACGTGGGACCCAATATTTCAACTTTATTCTGCCTTTGTAGGCCTTTCACTTGTTTTTCTTTTTGGGTTTCCGGAGCGTCGGTAAGATTCAGTCTCCTTAGATTTGCTGCAACGGCTAGTCGCGTGGGACTTAACCTTTCTGATTTTATTTTGCTTTTATCGGCCTTCCATTTCTGCTTCAGAGCACTTGGAGTATTTTGGCCTTTCAAACTTTGTCGAGGTGGTTAGTCGCGTGGGTCTCAACCTTTCAACTTCATCTACCTTTACAGGCGCTTCGATTTGATTTTCTCATTTCAAAGGTTTTGAGGTTGAAGCATCGGCCTCTATGGCCAGTCGATATCGACTCGATTCCCCTGACGAGGCTGGGTGCCTTTTGCATATTAGCCCGTGTCAAATAAGGACCCTGTAAATCAGTCTTGCCATCCTTTCTTTGCCTTAGTTTCGGAAACAGAGTTAGACTGAAAGGGATTTAAAAGAAAATAAATGACAGAATGGACAATGAATTTAAATGATAGTTATCCCTTTCGGGGGAAGGAAGGAAGGACTTATCTTGAGTGCACGCGGACTTCAATGAACATGACATGCCTTTAGGACTGGATGCCTGATCTGTGTAAACCGTCCGACTCTCAGAAATTCATCACCTCTATCACCTCGAGATCGAGAAACCTTGCCCCGGTTGTGTCCATAACAGTGATCCATTATCCTTTTCGATTAGTAGCGCCCTTTGAGGGTTCTCGCCAACTAACCTCTCTCATTTCTCTTCTCATCATCGCCTTGTAGTGCTCTTTGCGAGTTTTCACTAACAAGTCTATCATTTTGATTTCTCTTCTCACCATCGCCTCACGGTGCCCGTGTGGGTTTTCACCGATAAGACTCTCATTTTAATTTCTCTCGTTTGCTTGCACCAGATCCAACACTGTATCCTCCAACTTTGGACATTTTTGCTGATTGATCGGAAGGACTTGAACAGGGTTTTGGTGAAAAGAATATGTATTGAATTACAACCTTGGAACCTCTCAGGCGAAATCATCGCCGAACATATCACAGCATTTGCCCCGGCTTAAACTCTTGGGGAAATGTGGAATTTTATTTTGGTGTGACTGAACCCTATAGAGAGGCTGCCTATGTATCCTTTCGGAATCAAGTCGAACGTAGTTCAGTGAAACATTTTGTTTTGGTTTTTGTTTTGATTATCATTCATTTTTCTTTTTCTCTATTTTTTCCCCACATTTTCAGGTTCCAAAGAGGGTAATCAAAGAAAAGTAACCGGCTCAAAGGGTTTACAAAGTTGGGTAGTGTTTGGGGTAGCGTGAATGAAAGCCTTCGTCATTTCGATCGGGAGAATCCACATTATGAAAAGGTCAAACATAGTACTTTTTGACTGCACCTGCATTGACAGCCGTTTCGGGATCATTTCCTTCGATGTCCCCCAAGTACAATGCTCCGTTTGGCAGTAGTTTCCTTATGATGTACGAACCTTTCCAATTCGGGGAGAATTTTCCTTTCGCCTCTTCATGGTGTGGGACGATACGTCTCAAGACGAGTTTCCCCACTTCGAAGTTCCTAGGCCGTACTTTCTTGTTATAGGCGCGGGCCATTCTTTGTTGGTACAACTGCCCGTGGAAAACTGCGACCATTCTTTTCTCATCAATCAGAGTTAATTGTTCCAACCGGGTTTTGACCCATTCATCATCCTCGATTTCAGCCTCGACAATGATCTGAAGGGAGGGGATTTCAACTTCTGCGGGTATTACGGCTTCAGTGCCATAAACCAGTAGATAGGGCGTAGCTCCAACCGATGTGCGCACGGTCGTGCGATATCCCAATAATGCGAAAGGCAATTTCTCGTGCCATTGCCTGGAGGTCTGAATAATTTTTCTGAGGATTTTCTTGATGTTTTTTTTGCTGCTTCAACGGCGCCATTGGCTTTGGGCCGGTAAGGGGTGGAATTGCGGTGTGTGATTTGAAACTGTTCACATACCTCCCTCATCAAGTTACTGTTCAGATTGGCGGCATTGTCGGTAATGATAGTTTTTGGGATACCAAAACGACAGATGATATTGGAGTGCACAAAATCCACCACTGCTTTCTTAGTGACAGCTTTGAACATGACCGCCTCGACCCATTTTGTGAAATAGTCGATATCAACCAAAATAAATCTGTGCTCGTTTGAGGCTCTCGGCTCGATTGGTCCAATGACATCCATTCCCTAGGAAACAAATGGGCAGGGTGCTGACATGGGATGCAATTCTGAAAGTGGTGCATGGATCAAATCACCATGTATTTGACACTTATGGCATTTTCGGATGAAGCTGAAGCAATCTTTCTCCATTGTCATCCAATAATATCCTGCCCGCAGGATTTTCTTTGCGAGGACGCACTCGTTCATGTGAGGGACGCATACTCTTGAATGCACCTCGTTCACAATCTTTTCGGCTTCTTTAGCGTCTACACATCTCAATAGATTCATATCGGGAGTCCTTTTATACAGTACTTCCCCACTTAGGAAGAAACTGTTGGCGAGCCTTCAGATGGTTCTCTTTTGGTCTCCGTTGGCCTGCTCCGGATATTCTTTTGTTTTCAAGAATCTTTTGATATCATGATACCATGGCTGAACGTCGGTTTCTATTTCGACCGTGTTGCAATAACCATGTCTTTCCCGGATTTGAATCTCTAGGGGGTCAATGTGGGCATTACCGGGGTATGGCGGCATTACAGCCAAGGTGGCTAGTGCATCGGCTAGCTCGTTATGGCATCGAGGAATATATCTGAACTCGACAACTTTGAACCGCTTACTAAGATCCTCCACATGTTGTCTATATGGAAGGAATTTAACATCCCAAGTTTCCCATTCTCGCTGAGCTTGCTTGATAATCAAGTCAAAATCTCCCATGATCAATAATTCCTCTACATCCATGTCAATTTCCATATTCATGCCCATTATGCAGGCTTCATATTCAGCAGTGTTGTTTGTACAGAAGAACCGGAGACGGGCGGTGGTTGGATAGTGTTGTCCTGTGGGCGAAATCAAGATTTCCCCAATCCCCACACCTTTTGCATTTACAGCTCCGTCAAAGAACATTTTCCAAGTGTTGGTATTTTCGGGAATTACCTCAACTGAGCTCACTTCCTCGTCCGGGAAGTAAGTCCTTAGAGGTTTATATTTGTCATCAATAGGATTTTCAGCCAGGTGATCCGCCAAGGCTTGAGCTTTCATTGTCGTGCGGGTGACATAGACTATGTCGAACTCGGTGAGCAAGATTTTCCACTTTTCTAATCTCCCGATGGGCATTGGCTTTTGGAATATATACTTCAAAGGATCCAGTCTCGTGATGAGATAGATGGTATAAGCCAACAAATAGTGTCGGAGCTTCTGAGCAACCCAAGTTAGAGCGCAACAAGCTCTCTCCAACAACGTATATTTGGCTTCATAGCTTGTGAATTTCTTGCTCAAATAGTATATGGCCTGTTCGTTTTTCCCGGTTGCATCATGTTGTCCGAGAACTCACCCGAAGGAATTTTCAAACACCGAAATATAAGAACAGAGGCCTTCTTGGTTCTGGTGGGACTAATACTGGTGGATTCGACAAATATTCTTTGATCTTGTCGAAAGCGTCTTGGCATTCGTCTGTCCATTTAATTGATGCATCTTTCTTCAACAACTTGAATATAGGCTCACATGTGGATGTCAACTGGGCGATGAACCTGCTGATGTAATTCAACCTACCCACCAAACTCATGACCTCTTTCTTGGTTCTTGGAGGTGGAAAATCCCGAATAGATTTTATCTTTGTCGGGTCCAGCTCGATGCCCTGTCGACTGACTATAAACCCCAGTAACTTCCTAGATGGAACTCTGAAGGCACACTTGGCTGGATTCAATTTCAGATCATACTTGCGCGGACGTTCAAAGAATTTTCTCAAATGTTGCACATGGTCGTCTTGCGTCCTAGATTTAATAATCACATCATCCACGTATACCTCAATCTCCTGATGCATCATGTCATGGAAAATGGCGGTCATGGCCCTCATATAGGTTGCCCCGGCGTTCTTTAGACCGAATGGCATGACCCGACAGCAGTAGGTGCCCTAAGGTGTGGTGAAAGCTGTATTTTCTGCATCTTCTTCATCCATCAAAACCTGGTGATACCCAGCGTAACAATCTACGAAAGACTGTACCTCGTATTTAGAACAATTGTCAACCAGGATATGGATGTTTGGCAGTGGAAAGTTGTCTTTGGGACTTGCTTTATTCAAATCTCACTAGTCGACACACACTCTGACTTTCCCGTCTTTCTTAGGTACCGGGACCACATTGGCCAGCCAGGTGGTGTATTGGACCACTCGGATTACTTCAGCTTTTAATTGTTTAGTGACCTCTTCTTTGATCTTGTCACTCATGTCTATTTTAAATTTCCTCTACTTTTGTTGGACGGGTGGATAAACGGGGTAGGTCGGAAATTTGTGCACCACCAAGTCAACACTTAGTCCGGGCATGTCATCGTAAGACCAGGCAAACACGTCTTTGAATTCGAATAGAAGTTGGATCAAAGCGTCCCTAGTTCTTTCGTCAGTGTGGATACTTATCATGGTTTCTCGGACCTCTTCTGAATTACCCAAATTAACCGGTTCTGTTTCATTAAAGTTTGGCTTAGGCTTATTCTCGAATTGTTCCAATTCTTGATTTATTTCCCTAAAAGCCTTTTCTTCATCATATTCTGGTTCTTGATTCATTACTTCTTGGTTAGATGGCGTATCAAGATCTGGGCGTGAAGTCCGCAGGCATGTCATGTTATAAATCCGCATTATTAGAACTGAAAAGAGAAAATAACATAAATCAGGACGAATAAAGAGAGAGGTTCTTAGACTATGAAATATTAATTTCATTTCATTGAATTTTTGAACATAGGAGGGTTTACATCAGAATTTGAAAAGGCAATAAACTAAAAAACACTCGAGTTACACCCTGAAATAACTCGAAGTGTAGAAAGGATAGCAAGGCTGGACTACTAGGACTCCCGCCTGACGGGAAACGACGTAGCCTTCCAGTTTTGGAGTTTGGCATCAGGCCCCATATATTGCACTTCAGCAGTGCTTGAGCCTTCTCCTAATTAGACCATATGAGTTTCATGCAACATCTGCCTCATTGCCCCACAAATCTCTTCGATTTCCTCGGCCGTGAAGGTTTCCTCTTCTTTTTCTATGTATTTGGGCTCGACAAATGATTTAGTGATGTGTGGGATTGGCTGAGGCAACACCCAACCATCCTTCTTACGCTGATCATCCAAGTTTTCATCATCAAGGGTGGCTTGAAACCCAATGCCGAAGAACTTTTCACTGGCAGGCAAGGTTATAGGTTCTGTGATGTCTTGCAGGGACACCCCGAGCCCTTTTCCGGGTTTGTACCCATGTTTGATCATGTTGCTAGCGACCATGATGAATGCATTTGACAGGAAGGGCTGAGGACAAGGGGTTCCCTCCTCACACTGGTCCGCAACCACAATCTCAAAAGCCTGGTAGACGATATGCTCGCTACCTTCTCTTGCTTCTAGGAAGGGGACTGATGGATCCCTGTAAATAGACTGCTCGTCTTCCCCATGGACCACAATCTCCTGGTCTTCATGCTCGAATTTAACCATCTGGTGGAGGGTCGAGGGTACAGCTCCTACGGCGTGGATCCACGGCCTTCCCAGAAGATAATTATAAGATGTATCCATGTCCAAAACCTGGAATGTTATTTCAAAGTCTACGGGGCCAATTGTCAAGAATAAGTTAATTTCTCCGATTGTGTCCCTCTTGATGCCGTCGAATGCACGAACACACACATTGTTGGGCCTGATTCTCTCAGATACAAATTTTGTGTAAACCCCTTAAATGATATTATTAAGAAAAGTATTTGTAGTTGTGACTTTGATCGGCATATTTATTCCATATTTCGCCTTATTCCAAAGATAGTAGAATAGTATTCAAGTGTTGAAAAAAAGAGAGGAAGAAAACATGACTGACACTAACAATATGCATGAACTAAGACAAAAACAAAAACAAAAAGCAGTACACATGCTGAACTAGACAGTGGCCTGCCATAATAGTTTAATGTGTGGAAAAATGTCTTATCATCAATCTGTTCAACTTCAAAGTCATAACAATGGTCCAGCTTTCGATCACCAGATAAATACACTTCCCTATTTCGTATGAAAAAAGATATGGATAATAAATACATCAACAAAAATAAGAAAACATGAAAACAAAAGTACATAGAAATGAATACACGCTCTCCCAATTGCATGTCTGCTTCAAAAAAGTTTGAGAATGCAATCATAAGCTTACAATCAACATCCACAGAAATGTCATTTACAAATAGAAATCTTCCTTTGATAACCTTCAAGGATTCCCCAACTGCACTAACACCAGATTGCCAGTCATTCCTATATGGAAATTGTTTTGCAGTTGCAGGGCGCCTTCTATGTGTGAAAATTGCAGGAGTTGTTTCGACATCTGTTCGTGTATGGACAACAATTCTTGATATCGACTGATCGGGTTTAGACTTATTTACATTACCAGCTGTTAGTTCATTTCCAAATTGATTTACATTATGTCTATCTCCTCGTATAATGGAAGCAATTAGATCAAGTTGAGAATCAGTATATTCAAAATCAGAATCCAAGTCAAAATAACCTTCGTGTCGACAGTGAGCTTATATTTCAAAATACTAGTGAATCAACAAATATACAAGGTTAAGAATATTTTTTTAGAAATTGAAATGTTATATATAGAAGACGTTACCAGAAGGCAAATTCACATTACCACCACCAACATCCGCTTGACCAACACCATCAACCCGAGATGATGAACACATAAAATCATTATCAACATCACTATTTAAATTATAAAACTATAAAAAATCTCTCATTGTAACGACCTAACCTGTCGTTTTGAGAGTTAAAGCCTCGTTCCCCTTTACTACTCATTTTGTACTTTTATAACTACTATGTGACTTACCAGGGTAGTTAGTTCGAGTCCGATGAGGTTTCAGAATGAATTGAGACACTTAGTCTCAAGGATGAAAACTTAAGTTGAAAAGGTTGATCGGATGTGGGATTATGTGTAGACGACTCCGGAATGAAGTTTTGATGGTTCCGTTAGCTCTATAGTTGAATTAATCTTGAAATGACGAAAGTTGAAAATTTGGAAGTTTGACCGAGAATGGACTTTGAGGTTGACAGGCTCGGATTGGAGTTCGGGGAGTTGGAGTGCGTCTGTGGTGTCATGCTTTGGGTGCAATTTGTATTTTTGACGTTGTTTGATGTGATTTGTGGGATCGACTAAGTTTGTATCGTGTTTTGGGACTTGTAGATATGTTTGGTTGAGGTCCCCGGGCCTCGGGTGAGTTTAATATGGTTAACAGATCAAAGTTGGAGTTTGAAAAGTTGTTGTAGCTTAAGCCTTCTGGTGCAATCACACTTGCGAAACTTTTGTCACGACCCAAATTCCCAACCTTAGGGATCGTGATGGCGCCTAACACCAGACTTGCTAGGCAAGCCAATGTTAGAGTTCGCTCAAGTATTTCCGTTAATTAATCACTTAAACAGAATAGAACAATTTTAAATTAAACTTGATCCAATGGATTTCAATAAATACTTCCGAATATAAAATAAAAATAATAATAAATTAAGTCGAGCCACGAACTAATTATATAAATAAATCTAGAACTACGCCAGAGTCTGGTGTCACAATTCACGAACTACTAAAGAATACTACAAACAATGGGCTGAAAGAAATAGTGTAACTGTTTAGAATGATATAAAACAGTATATGTAAAAATAGGAGAAGACTCTCAGAATCTGCGAACGCCGGCAGATGT
>ML287548.1:2313-25497 GCA_005239495.1 Nicotiana undulata | reverse complement strand
CAACCTTGTTGGGTTACTATATTTGACAACGATCGCTTACCCTATTTTAAGGTGTAAATTGAGGGGAAAGGCTATGATTGAGGCTTGACTTGCAATTTTTTGAGCCGAGGTAAGTGTTTGGCTTAACCTCAGCTTGAGGGATTAGGTATAGAGTCTTATTTGCTATGTGTAACTCATGTCCAACGTATAGGCGTGGTGAAGAGGCCCTATGCGTTGCGGTCAAGTATGCCCGTGAGTCAATTGTGATTAAATTTGCTATGTTTCTAATATCCCCTGCACTATGAGTAATTGGTGAATTAAAAAGTGATACCTTGATGCTGTTTCATGACGTGAAGAGTTATTGAGTGATTTATTTCAGTTGAGGCTTACATTGATGAAATTGTAATTCTGATGCGAGGTTGGTTATAGCTGAGACCCTTGTCGGGCATTTGTTGATGTTGTAAATGATGATTTCTCCTTGCCGGAACAATAGAATTGTATTGAATATTTCCATGCACTTGAGACTTCGTGTTGTTGACTTTCATATTATTGTTACCTTGTGTTTTTATTATTCTTCGCACGAGGGGACATGTCGTGCTGACTGTTTGTTATTATATATGCATGATGGGACATTCTGTGCCGAGCGATTTGTGAGGTTATGCACGAGGGGACATTCCGTGCCGAGTGTTATTATATATGCATGAGGGGACATTCCGTTCCGAGTGATTGTGAGGTTATGCACAAGGGGACATTCCGTGCCGAGTGATTGTGAGGCTATGCACGAGGGGACATGCCGTGTTGACTGAGTGTTATTATATATGCATGAGGGGACATTCCGTGCCGAGTGATTGTGAGGCTATGCACGAGGGGACATGTCGTGCCTTTTCTGTTCATTATCTATTTAAGAAGTTAAATTTCTTCCTTGTCTTTACGTTTCATTTATTACTCTGTCCTGCTGTGCTAGCATATTGTTACCAGGTCTCCCCAGCATGTGCTCCCCGTATCTGTCTTACTTGCTTATTTTTGTTGCCATTTTTCCTGTTATTATATGAAACTGTACAGGTACATATGTTGTTGTTGGTCCTAGCCTCGTCACTACTTCGCCGAGGTTAGGCTCGACACTTACTCAGTACATGGGGTCGGTTGTACTGATGCTACACCTGCACTTCTTTATGTTGTGCAGACTACGCAGCCGGACCCGGTGATAACTGACGGTCGGAGCATCTCTTCAGTCCACACAGGAGACATCGAGGTAGACCCGCAGACGTTCGTGGGCCTTGACGTCACCTTCTACTTTCCACTTTCAGCTTTGTCTTACTTTGTATTTCAAAGACAGTCTCATGTACTTATTTCAGACCTTTTATTTGTAGTAATCTCTTAGATAGTCCGTGAGTGTGTGACACTAGTTCTGGGATTTCGTATATGGGTTGTATTTCGAATCTGCTATGTTATATTTTGGGTTGTTTGCTAAATTTCATATTGGGGGCCATCGATGCCCTAGTTAATTTGCTCGTTTCAGTCATTAATGAGTTATATTTAGTTAAAACGTTGGCTTGTCTGGCGGGTTAACCATTAGACGCAGTCATGACCCGAAGGTGGGATTTCGGGTCATGACAGTTTCCGACGTAAAGGTCCAGTAGAGGATCCAACCAGTCGAGGAGGTGACTTGGGAGTCCGAGGAGGACATGTGGAGCAGAAATCAACACTTATTCAGCACTCCAGGTATGATTCTAGACCTGTTCGAGGACAAACTTTGTTTAAGAGGTGGAGAATGTAACGACCTGATCGGTCATTTTGCGTTTCAAAACCCTGTGCCCCTAAATGAGACTTCCCGTAGTTGCTTTTACTGATCTATGACTTGCGGGGACGGGTGGTTCGAGGTTTGGAGGAGTTTGGAATGGTTTAGGAATATTTAGTTCCTTAAGGTTGGCCTTTAAGGCCAAGTTTGACTTCGGTCAAAAATTTTAGTGAACTACCTCTGAATCGAGATTTGAAGGTTCCGGTAGGTTCATATGATAATTTCGTACTTGGGCGTATGTTCAGAACACGTTTTGGATGACACGGGAGAATTTCGGCGCCTAATAGTGAAATAAGAATTCCCTTAAGTTCAAATTGAGGTTTGGAACGTGTTTTGTGTTATCGAGGTCCAAACAAAATTTTGAGACCGGGAATAGTTCCATTATGTCATTTATGACTTGCTTGGAAAATTTGGTGTCATTCCGAGTAGTATAGGCAGGTTCGGCATAATGAAAGTGAATTCAAGAACTTAAAGCTCTTAAGTTTGATCCAATAGGTTTTGGGGTATGATTTTTAGATTTAGCATTGTTTTGGACGTTCTGAAGGCTCGAGCGAGTCCATAGTATGATTTAGGACTTTGTTGGTTTATTTTTATGGGGTCTCAGGTAGGCCCAGATGCCATTCGGGCATCGAGCGAGGCAAAAACCAGCCTTAAATGACTGCTGGTGCACCAGTTCTGGTGCGACCGCACCTGCGGAGGGCTAGCCGCAGGTGCGAGACTGCTTCTGCGGTCCCAACCTCGCAGGTGCGACCCCATGAGGTGTTTCCCAGTTCTGCAGGTGCGGATCATTTTCTGCAGAAGCGGAGCCACAGGTGCAAACTCTGCTCCGCAGGTGCGAAGCCAGGCCCCATTCCCCTTCTCCGCAGATGCGATATTTTTTTCGTAGGTGCGGTCCTCGAGCCGCAGGTGCGAAAAGCCTGTAGGCAGTGAGGTTCGTTTTAAATACGGGACTTAGCCATTTTTGAACACTTTTCTTCATCTTTGGGCGATTTTGAGAGCATGCAAGGAAGATATTCGACCTAGATACTGTAAGGTAAGTAATTCCTACTATAAATTAAGTTTAATACTTGAAGTTTTAGGTATATTATCACATTAAATTAGTAGAAATCATGAGTTTAGAGTAAAACCTAGGTATTCGACAAAAACGGGAAATTACCAAGAAATTTGTTATGGAATCATACAAAAACTATATAATATTGATCCTTAGGCTATGGGTGTTTGTTTCCTTCGAAAGTTTCTGGAATCTGAGCATGTGGGCCCGGGGTGTATTTTGGAATTTTGTAATTTAGGTTAAAATAACCATTTAAATAGTGGAATTTCATACTTTTGAATATAGATTAATTTATTTATGCAATATTTGACTAGTTTCGAGTCCTTGGGCGACGAATTTGGAGTTTCGGGCGCGTTCTTGACCCGGGAAGTAGACTTGACACGAGGTAAGTCTCCTTTATAACCTTGTAAGAGGGAATTGTCCCCATAGGTGAAGTAAATGATTATGTGTTATTATTGGTGGGGACTACGTACGTACGAGGTGACAAGAGTCCGTGCGAAGTGACTATTCTTGTTATGTCCGGGTAGTTAGGTTCACACCATGCCTTGTGAATTTCATTAAAGTGAACTATATGCCTTGTAATTTCATTGTATGCAACTTTGTTTCAAGAGATCCTAGAACTTGGTGTTTTTAAACGAATGGTTACTTCGGAAAGGATTTTAAGAGAATGTTGTATTTGCATGCGACCGCTTCGCAATTTATATTCCGCGAGTGGAGTGATTCTTTTCCCTACTCTCATGGGAGCAGGTCGTACGCCACGACAGGTTAATAGATGCATCTACGGTTCACGTCGTTCGACCCTTCGGCAGTACACAGTTATTGTTATTATGTTGGCCTAGGCCGGTTGTCCTTAATCCATTATGTGCATGCTATTTGCTAGATATTTTATGACCGTTGAACTGCTAGATATCCGGGAAGACAAAATGAAAACCTGCATATTAGTGTTTCATCACGTGATTTGACTTGTGATTATGATCCGATATTTACTGCTTTACTATTCATGTACACTTGTTACTTTTATTAAATTTTACCTAAATATACTGTTTGGACCCTACTAAGTGTCAAGTCGACCTTTCATCACTACTTCTTCGATATTAGACGGGATACTTACTGGGTACATATTATTTTATGTATCATGCTACAATCTGTACTTAATTGTACAGGATCTGAGGTAGGTGCGTCTAGGTATCAGTCCGTAGCTCGTTCCTGATTTATATTCAGTCGAGGCTTCACGGTGAGATGCTTCTCCTTACGATTTCCAGCAGCACTTTGGAGATATTCTTTTGCCATTTCTGTCTATACTTACACAGACAGTATGATAGACTTTTACTCTTTTGATATTATTCTACTAGGTGCCTATAGACTTGTGACACTAGTTCCTGGCACGCACGTTAGTAGACATTATTTTGGGATGTAAATATTAAATTGTGATTTTTATGAGTATCTCTACTTAAAATTGTCTAAGTTACTCGTTTTCCTAATGTCTTAAATTCAATTCAATTAAGTGATGGAAAATGTGTTGGTAGATTAAATGAAACTCACTAGTAAATTGATGTTGGCTTGCCTGACAACGGTGTTGGGCGACATCGCGACCTGATTTAGGATTCGGGCCATGACATTCTACCCTTTTTGACAAATAATCTATTAAAATTAACGGAAATTGTACCTTTCCTTTAGCTAGAGGCAAAGGTCCTACGATGTCCATGCTCCATTTCATTAAGGTTCATGGTGATATAACTGAATGTAACAGTTACACCGGTTGATGCATGTTATTGGCATCTCGTTGGTATTTATCACACCTGGCTACAACTATTTCTGCTTCTTTCATTTTTGGCCAATAATATCTTGCCCTATTAATGTCTTCACCAATGATCTTCCCCTAGCGTGAATGCTACAATGCCCCTCATGAATTTCTCTCATTACAAACTCCATTTGCGATGGTCCGAGGCACCGTGTTAAAAGTCCACCAAATATTTTGCGATATACTTCTACGAATTAAGCAGTATTGGACAGCTTTCGACCTTGACAATTGAGATTTGTTCTTATCCTCGGGCAGGATACCATATAGCAAAAAGTTCACAAATTCGTTTCTCCAATCCAAGTTAAATTGTTGAAATTTACTCACTCTTGGTTTGATCGAGTGTTGAATGAAACAAACGTACAACAATAGCATTTTTGCATTTGTTGCATCTGCGACAGACGCGAGAATTTCCAATTCGTCTGCTTCTACATTTTCCTCCCTAGTATTTGCATGGCTTTCCATATTTGAAATCTTCTAAGCAATTCTCACACATTTTCGGGGTACTGCTACATTCGCGTCTCTATTGCCAAGTAAGTCCCTTGTATTTACTTAACCACCAGCTGTGAGTCACTTTTGATCAAAATTCATTCGATACCAAGTTCGCGTGCCAGTTCCAAGCCTGCAATTACAGCTTCATACTCTGCCTCATTGTTAGTGATTAGATAACATTTTATTGCATGTCTTATGACTTCATCTGAGGGTGGAATTACAACAATACTCAAACCTGCTCCTTTAACATTTGAGGAACCGTCAGCAAATAAGTCCGAGTCCGCGGATTAGCTCGGATAAACACTTGTAGTTCTTTTTTTTCTTCAAGAACTAAGTTCATTCTAAAATCCACTACAAAATCTACTAAAACCTACGATTTTATTGTAGTTCTAGGTTGATATATGATATCATACCCACTGAGTTCTATTGCCCATTTAGCTAATCGACCTGATCATTCCTGTTTAGGCAGTATGTTCCTTAGAGGAAAATAAGTTATAACAGAAATAGGATGACACTAAAAGTAAGATTGTAACTTTTCTTGATGCCATAATTAAAGCTTAAGCAAGATTTTCTAACTGTGGATATCGTGTCACGACATCTAGTAAAGACTTACTAACATAATAAATTTGGGGATTGTTTAACTTTATCTTAATGTACCAATACCGCACTTACCGCTACTTCTGACAAAGCGAGCTAAATGAGCAACCTTTCAACGTGTATTGGTTTGTCTAACCGAGGCATATTCGATAAATATGATTTTAGGTCCTTCTGAGCTTGTTAGCATTCGCCGACCCATTCAAACTGATTTTGCTTTTTCAACACTAAAAAATTTAAAACTTTTTTCTGATGACTTTGATATAAATCTTCCCAAAGCTGAGTAAATCTGGTATTTATTCAATAGCTTTGATCTGTGCAGGATTTACTTCAATACCTCTATTAGAAACAAGAAAACTTAAAAACTTACATGAAGCCACGCCAAAAGCGCACTTTTCTGGGTTTAACTTCATATTGTACTTGCGAAGAATCTCAAAAGTCTCGGACAAGTGTTGAAAATGGTATCCCTCCAGTGTTGACTTGACCAACATATCATCTATGTAGACCTCCATGGTTTTTTCCAGGTGTTCTTGAAACATTTTAGTCACCAATATTTAATATGTGACTCCAGCATTTTTAAAGCCAAATGGTATGACTTTGTAACAATAAATCCCCCTGTCTGTGAGAAACGAAGTTTTATCCTCATATAGAGAGTCCATTTTCATCTGGTTATAAACTGGAGTGCATAAAAAACTTAAAAGCTCATGACCTACGGTGGAATCAATTAATTGATTTATATGATGTAAAGGAAATGTATCTTTAGGAAAAGCCTTATTTAAATCAGTATAATCTGCACAAACTTTCCATTTTCCATTCTTTTTAACCACAACGCTCTAACCAATCAGGGTACTGTACCTCTCGTATTAAACCAATTTTAAAAATCTTTTGTACCTTGTCCTGGATCACTTGATTCTTGAAGGACCCTTGCTTCCTTTTATTTTGCTTAACATGTTGGTGTAATGGTTCCTCGTTCAGCTCATGAGTCATCAGCTCCGGTAGTATACCTATCATATTTGAATGTGACCAAGCAAAGAAATCTGTGTTAGCACGTAAAAATTCAATTCACTTACCTTTCATCTCTGAGCTCAAAATTTTTCTGATGTAAACCTTTCTGTTTGGCCAATGGACAAGTAGTATTACAAATACGAGCACTTCTGCGGTTGTTTTAATGTTCTCATTTTCTTTTGGCTCTTGAATCACATCAGTTCTTTAGTCGAAATCTATCTGCCCTTGTGTCTTTTAAGTCAAGGTATGACTAGCACAGTAAAATCTTGTATTTTATTTACCACTCTCAGTAAAATGATGTTCATTAAGCTGCTTGGATCATTCAACACTTGTTTTACATTAGTATCATGCACGAGTTGAGATATTACCAGGCATCATTGTGAGGAATCATTAAGCCGTCCGCGACTTCATCGTCAAATGTTATACTGTCGCTATCCAAGACTTGGCAAACTCGCTTTCCGTGAGTGACAATAACTTTTTATGTCTTTTTCGTGGTTGTGTATGTTACTTCATTGACCTCATCTCCTCCGCTTACGACGTTGACTATTCTCTTTGGTGATGGAGGTTTTGGGGGTTCTTGTCACGACCCAAAACATAGCTAGTCGTGATGATGCCTAACGTGGTACTAGGCAAGCCGACACCTCAAAACATTTCCAACACCTTTAAGTGAAAAATGAAATAACACATTTTTAAATAGCTAAAGCTTTCATAAACTAGATAGAAATTCAAAACTCAATACCGAAGTTCCCAAAACCACGGTGTCACTAAGTACATGAGCGTCTACACAACACGAGTCTGAAAATACTGTCTATGAAAAAAACTAAAATTAAACACATAAAGCTGAAAGATAGAAAGGGAGATTCAAGGTCTGGGAACGCCGGGCAGCTACCTCGAAATCTCCGAATGATCAACTGCTCGGATAATCAACACACCGTGTCCGGTAACAACTGGATCTGCACACGAATTGTAAGGTGTTGTGTGAGTACAACCAACTCAGCAAGTAACAAGACTAACTATTGGACTGAAAGTAGTAACGAGCTTAGCAAGTACAGTTCAATATAGAATTGATAATAAAAAAAAGGAAGGTATGTTTTCAAATTCAACAGTTAAAACCCAATACAGGTAAAAATAAGCCAAATTTGAATGATATGAGGAATATGACATCTCTATATCTACATGACAATGCACATGGTGTATGTGATGCAACACAATTAAAGCCTCGCGTGCTCACACTCTCAGAGTACTCAATCATTCAGTATTGTGTAGGTCAGATCCAACCCTCAATATAAACCGCAACTGATAGTAAGTCACTCAGTGTTGTATAGGGAAAATCCTAACCAGGGATGATCCGTCCCAAATATAAATGTTTAGCGAAAATCCAGCCCAAGACAGATCCAGGCCAAATATAAATAGCAGTTGCGCTCATTGTGGGTGTGCAGACTCCGGAGAGACAGATCCAGCCCAAGTACTATAATAAGCCAAATTCGGGCATAAATTGATAAAACATGTTGCGCCATGCATCCCGATCCCATAAATATCATTCACAAGCAGGCCCTCGACCTCACTCAGTCATTAACCTCTCCAGTCTCTAGGGCTCACAATGTCATAAAAATCAGCCTGATATGATGTATCAATGAATGGCAACAGAGATTGAGATATAATATGCAAATGATAGATATGGCTGAGTACATAATTGTAAATTAAACAAGTAACTCAACATTATTAAAACCTCTGTGGCTCCCAAAAATATTAGCACATGGCCTAAGAATGATTTTAACATGAGTCTCAGCTCAATTTCTCTGACACATGGAGGGTATGTGGGAATTTACATGCTTATTTGATTATGCAACTCCACGGAAACAATTAAGTCACAATTATTATGGTGCAGGTCAACACACCCGTCACCTAGCATGTATGTCACCTCCATACCAATCATATAACACATAATTCTAGAACTTTTACCCTCAGAACCAAGTTTAGAAGTGTTACTTATTACCTCAAATTGTGCAAATCCCTACTCAACACGCCCTTGCCTTGTGAAACGGCCTCTAAATGCCACGAATCTAGTCACAAATAGTTTGATACAATCAACACGAGCTAAATGAATCGATTCCATAAGAATGTACAAAGTTCTGAATCAAATTCAAACATTCAACTCAAAAATCGGCCCTCAGGCCCATGTCTCAAAATCCAAATAAAAGTAAAAAAACAAATACGGAAGCCCATTCAACCACGAGTATAACCATACAAAATTTACCAAAATCCAACACCAAATTAATGCCCAAATCCCCATCATAAACTCTCCAAATCCCTAGCCTAAACTCCCAAACTTACACCTCAAAACCACACAATCTAGGTGGGAAAATCAAAGGGGAAACATAATTATTGAGTAATTTAACCACAAGTGACTTACCTCAAGAAATCCCTTGAAACTCCTCTCAAAATTCGCCTAATCCCGAGCTTGAAATGTTTAAAAAAAAAATCACGGAACCCTCATTTTTAATACACTGCCGAGGCCTTCTCACACATGCGACAACTTATCGGCTTCTGAGGTGTCGTGGAAGCAATCCTTCTCCCGCTTCTGTGGTTCCCTCCGCTCGTGCGGATCATAGCATATTTCACGACCCAAATTAGAGGGTCATGACTAGCACCCAGTGCCTACTCAACCGAGTGCCACGTACCTTATCCTTTTTTTCTATAAGACTCGTCACGGGCCATGATAGGGCACATCTATATATAATTAACAATATTAGAACTTAACTCACATAACTAATTCAAAAGGATTTATATAGATACATAGGGGCCAACAAGTCCGTTGACATGTCATACCTAAAGTTATACATAGGACACTTCTGTAAAACCTCTAAGAAAATATGACCATAACATATAAGTCGGGACAGGGTCCCAGATATCCTCATAAAACAAAGTAACATATATAGAACGTGACTCGGGAATACTCTAGGAAGATGTGGATCTCACCAACAAAAAGTTGATATCAGGAGGCAGCCTACAGTGGATGGTCCTCACCTCACCTATCTACACATGCGTGGCATGAAACACAGTTCCCCAGGAAAAGGGGCGTCGGTATGAAGAATATACCGAGTATGTAAGGTAGAAATGAAACGTAATAATAATAATAATAATAAGATACTATCTCGGGGAGAGATAAGAGTCAACTTATAACTTCTGACTTGCCGTTGAGGGCTATAACATATAGAATAAAACCCATCTCGTATATAAATGATATTAACGTTTTTATTAAATACCTCAATAGGGAACTAGATACACTTAGACATGCTTGAATATTATTTTATAGGAATAAATAACATAGACATCATTAAGTTCTAAGAGTAGAAATAATTATGAAATAGCATTACATTTACGCATCGTTACTTGGATCATGCCAAAAGAAAAAAGAATTAGCCTTAACATACCTTTAATGTGAATAATCTCCTCAATTTTGAAAAAAACCGGTATAGAAATACACATCTACGTTCATGGCTTGTTCTAATGCAAGGAGCGTTTCTAATCTCAAATCTATCTTTGTAGATCAAATCCCTCCAAGACCGTTTCTAATCTCCAGCAACAAGCATTTTCTTTGCTAAATATATACATATATGTACATAAAACCACTTTGTGCTGTCTTGATATGTCTTTAAACTCTTGTTTTACTCCATCAGCAAAAAATGAATCATATTAATATACTTAATTTCAATAGAGCAAGATAAGCATCTTGAAATGTGGTCAAATTATTTATTTTTTTGTTTTTACATGGAGCAGATCATGTGCCTTCACATATGCATATATTTGTGTTGGTAAAATTCATTAAAAATATGAATAAGTGGAAAGTGGGTCCACTCCACTTGCCACCATATTGAAAGATTGTTACATGTGGCATAAATGTCACATATTAGTCACACGTCATTTTTGGAAGGGGGCATGCCACATTATGTCTTTAGTTAATCTTTTAATTAATCTTCCACTAAACTCATTAATTACCCAATTATTCACATAATTAAGAATTATTTTGGATTACTTAAAATACTACTTACTTTTAACACACTTTATATATCCTACTATAATATACTTTACTATCATAGTCGTGTGGTGTATCGTATAGCACTAATCCATAAATACAGGGTATTATAGCTTGGATCGTATTTTATCACAAAATAACAAATTTCGGCGATACTCAATTTCTTCGATTCGTTAACCCCCTGACATTTATAACACTTACTTATCACTTGTTACAAATAGCATAAATGCTTATGATATCAAAATAATCTCATTCTCGAGTCTACGTCGATTTTTAACTTACGACGAAACTTTAACGTACGAAATGCGAATGTAACATCCTTCGCCCCTTAAAAACATTCGTCCTCGAATGTTTAAAGTTTCTAGATGTACATACATACTCATCAATTATAAATGTATATCCCAAGCTATACTCCAATGAAATAATATCAGTCTCTCACAGGGTCAGGATGTCGTCCCTCCCTAAAACTACTTCCTAATCCATTCGTCACCTACGATTATGTTAATTTATCTTCTCGACGCTGCCACCTACTAGTTGTAATCTTAATAACCGGGTTCATACTTTGATATTAAGCTAGCCTTGGTTTCCCTTAACCCTTCAGACGTAATGCCAACTTAATCTTATATTAATCATATTAACTGGACAATTTGCATTAATAAGATCGAACATTACCCATAATCACAGTACCTGCCACATAATCCGGTGTAGCCTCTGAGTATTAATGACCTGCCAAAGCATATATGCGGTTCTGTCTACCGGCGGAGCTAGATGCTCCACCCCTGCCTCTACCTCTATCAGCTGATGCCTGAGGGCCTCACTCTTTAAGGCGTACTGAAGAGGATAAGATTGTTATAGATCAGGTAGGCTGAACCATCCCGCTTCTATCATCTATAGGACAACCCCTCATGTAATGACTAGGATCTCCATAGGTATAACATACATTAGATCCCTGACGACATTGTCCAGAATGAGCTCTACCGCATTGAATGCACCGCAGAGGGGGCGCCCTCATCTGTGCTGAATCACTCTGATTCTGAAAACCCAAAATTCTCGAGCCCAGACCTGACTCATAATAGACAGATCCCTCATAATACGACTTCTGCCAGTCTCGGACACTTTCAACAGGATATGGTGACATAGGATCGCCCGGAAAATCCTCATGTCACCTAGCAGACCTAGCCTTCTTACGCTAACCCTTATCACGATTCTCGTATTGCTGTCATTTTCGATCCTACAAATTGTGAGCAAAAGCCTGGATGCGAGAAATTTCCATACCATCGAGCACAGCGGCCGTGAAGCATTCATTAATCAGTTGCGGCCCAAGTCCTACCAATAACGGATGCACTCGGTCACTCATTTCAGCCACAATCGAGGGGGCATACCTCGCAAAGGAATCAAACCGGAGGCTATACTCCTGCACACTCATATTCACTTGTTTAAGAGCCAAGAACCTGTCTACCCTTGCATGAAGAATATCTGTCGGCAAGTAATGATGCAAGAAAGCCCCTGAGAACTCTTCCCATACCGCTGGAGATGCATTTGTCCTCTAGACAATTCCCCAAATTCATACCACTGAACCGCAACATCCCGCAATCGGTAAGAGGCAAACTCTAATGACGCAGTGTGTGATGCATGCATCACCCTCAAATTCCTCTGCATCTTATCAATAAAGTTTTGTGGGTCCTCGTCTTTTTTGGATCCAGTAAACACTGGAGGGTCCAGGTTGATGAAGTCTCAAACTCTCGCGCTAATAACCCTGTTAACGTGACCAACACATGTACCTACCTGGCGATGAGCCTGAGAGGCTACCAATATAGTCAACAATTGTACTGCACTCCGCATATCCATATTCTCATCCTGAACAATATGTGGAGGTTGGGTTCCTCCTCATCTCCTCGGGTGCTGGCGAAATAGGAGAACTATGTGAGGGTGTCGTATTTCCCCTCGAGGCCTCACTCTAGCCCTCACTAGACATTAGTACTCTACTCATGCCCTCATTTGCCACTGTTTTACCCTTCTGACTAGTCGTAGCTTTCGTGGTCAAGGCATTGTTGTATATATAAAACAAGTCAAAGGTCAAGGGCTTTATTCCCTATAACTATGCTCTATTATACGTTCTAATATCAAGAAGGAAGAGTAACCAGTCCATAAATGCCCTGTAGTTTCCTGTTTATACAATATGGTGCACAACACATTTATAAACAAGACTCTACTAGACACGACTTGCAGACAATCCTAGGACAGAACTGCTCTGATACCACTTTGTCACGACCCAAATCAGAGGGCCACGAATGGCACCTGGCGCCTACTCAACAGAGCACCACGTACCTTATCTTTTTTTCTATATAAGACTTGTCACGGACCATGATAGGCCACATCTATATATATAATTAACAATATTATAACTTAACTCACATAACTAATTCAAAAGGATTTATATCGATACATACAGGCCGACAAGGCCGTTGACATGTCATACCTAAAGCTATACACATGACACTGTCTGCAAAACCTCTAAGAAAACATGACCATAACATATAAGTCGAGACAGGGTCCTCGAAATCCTCATAAAACAAAGTAACATATATAGACATGACTCGGCAATACTCCAGTAAGATGTGGAGCTCACCAACCCAAAGCTGATATCTGGAGGTAGCCTACAGTGGATGGTCCTCGCCTCGCCTCGCCTAGCTACACCTACGTGGCATGAAACACAGCGCCCCAGGAAAAGGGGCGTTAGTACGAAGAATGTACAGACTATGTAAGGAAGAAATGAAACGTAATAATAATAAGATACTATCTCGGGGAGAGATAAGAGTCAACTTATAACTTCTGACTTGTTGCTGAGGGTCGTAACATATAGAATAAAACCCATCTCGTATATATAAATAAAACTACAATATAATAGTTCTAGTTACCTCATTTTCTTGACGTTAACTTCCGAACATATCAGTGGTAACTGCCCGACCGGCTGTAGCTCAGTGGTAAATGCATAACTACCCAACCGGTGGTAACTGCCCGACCGGCCGTAGCTCGATGGTAGATGTATAACTACCCAACCAGTTGTAGCTCGGTGGTAAATGCATAATATATATAATACCATTATGATATTAACATTTTTATTAAATACCTCAATAGGGAACTAGATACATACATAGACATCCTTGAATATCGTTTTATAGAAATGAATAACATAGACATCCTTAAGTGCTAAGAGTAGAAATAATTATGAAATAGCATTACGTTTACGTATCGTTACTTGGTTCCTGCCAAAAAAAAGAAGGATTAGCCTTAACATATCTTTAATGTGAACAATCTCCTTAATTTTGAGAAAACCCGATATAAAATACACATCTACGTTCACGGCTTGTTCTAATGCAAGTAGCGTTTCTAATCTCAAATCTATCTTTGTAGCTCAAATCCCTCCAAGATCGTTTCTAATCTCCAGCAACAAGCATTTTCTTTGCTAAATGTATACATATATGTACATAAAACCACTTTGTGATGTCTTGATATGTCTTTAGACTCTTGTTTTACTCCATCAGTAAAAATGAATCATATTAATATACTTTAACTTAACAAGAGCAAGATAAGCATCTTGAAATATGGTCCAATTATTTATTTGTTTGTTTTTACATGGAGCAGATCATGTGCCTGCACATATGCATATATTTGTGTTGGTAAAATCCATTCCAAAATATGAATAAGTGAAAAGTGGGTCCACCTCACTTGCCACCATATTGAAAGATTGTTACACGTGCCATAAATGTCACATATTAGTCGCACGTCATTTTTGGAAGGGGGGCGTGCCACGTTATGTCTTTAGCTAATCTTTTAATTAATCTTCCACGAAACTCATTAACTATCCAATTATCCACATAATTAAAAATTATTTTGAATTATTTAAAATCTTACTTATTTTTAACACACTTTATATAACCTACTATAATACACTTTACTATCATGGTCGTGTGGTATATCGTATAGATCTAATCCATAAATACAAGGTATTATAGCTTGGATCGTATTTTATCACAAAATAACAAACTTCGGCAACACTTAATTTCTTCGATTTGTTAACCCTCTGACCTTTATAACACTTAGTTGTCACTTGTTACAAATAGCATAAATGCTTATGATTTCAAAATAATCTCATTCTCGAGTCTACGACGATTAACCTACGACGAAACTTTAACGTACGAAATGCGGGATGTAACAACATCGCACCTGCGAAATCGCTTATGCGAGCCACACTACCGCTTCTGCGAACCCAACCCCAACCCCCATCTCCATTTTCGCTTCTACACTTGATACATCACACCTGCGACCTCGCAAGTGCGGACACGCTCTTCGCACCTGCAAGCACTGCCCAGCTCCACTCCTGATTGCTTTTGGGATGGGAGGTGCACACATGCAGCGCTGCACTGCGATCAATGCCCTAGCAGGTGCGATTGCACCAGACCTGGTGCTTCAACAATCATTCAAACTCCCATTTTGATGTGTTAACCATTCGTACTCCACCCGAGGACCCCAGGACCTCAACCAAATATACCAACAAGTCCTAAAATGTGAAACGAACTTAGTCGAGCCTTCAAATCACATCATACAACGCTAAAACCAAGAATCACGTTCAATTCAAGTCTAATGAACTTTGAACTTCTAATTTCCACATTTGATGCCGAAACATATCAAATCATGTCCGATTGACCTCAAATTTTGTACACAAGTCACAACTGACACCGCGGACCTATTCCAACTCCCGAAACCCCAATTCGAACCCGGTAACCACAAGGTCCACCTTCTGTCAAACTTCTAAATTTTTAACTTTTTTCCATTTCAAGCGTAATTCAACTATAGACCTCCAAATCAAAATTCGGGCACGCTCCGAAGTCCAAAATCACCCAACGGAGCTAACCATAAAAACTTCATTCCGGAGTCGTTTACACATAAGTCAACATCTGGTCAACCTTTTGAACTTAAGCTTCCAACCATGAGACTAAGTGTCTCAATTTATTCTGAAACCTCTCCGAACCCGTACCAACTACCCCGCCAAGTCACATAACAACAATCAAGCAGAGAATGAGTAGTAAATGGGGGAATGTAGATACTATTCTCAAAATGACCGACCGAGTCGTTACATCCTCCCCTTCTTAAACAAACGTTCGTCCCCCAAGGGGTCTAGAAACGTACCTGGAGTCTCAAATATGTGTGGTATCTATTCCGCATCTCCCGCTCGATCTCCCAAGTAGCCTACTCAACTAGGTGACCTCTCCATTGCACCTTCACTGAAGCTATACCCTTGGACCTTAACGTTCAAACCTGCCGACCCAAAATGGCCACCAACTCCACATCATAGGTCAAATCACCATCCAATTAAATCGTGTTGAAATCCAATACATGAGACGGATCACCGACATACTTTCGGAGCGTGGAAACATGAAATATTGGATGCACATATGACTGACTAAGTGGCAACGCAAGCTTTTAATCCACCTCTCTAATCCTCTAAAATACCTTAAACGGCCCAATATACCTAGGGCTCAACTTGCGCTTCTTTCCGAACCTCATCACACCCTTCATGAGTGAAACTTGGAGCAGTACCTTCTCCCTAACCATGTAAGAAACATCCCAAACCATCCTATTGACATAACTCTTCTATCTAGACTGAGCTGTGCGAAGCCAATCCTGAATCAAATTAACCTTGTCCAAAGCATCCTGAACAAAGTCAGTACCCTATAGCCTAGCCTTCCCTAGCTCAAACTAACCCACCAGAGATTAAAAAATGCCTCTCACAAAAAACCTTATACGGAGCCAACTGAATGCTCGACTCGTAGCTGTTGTTGTAGGCAAACTTCGTGAGTGGCGAAAACTAATGACACAAGCATGTAGCATGTCCTCCAATATCTGAATATTGTGCTCTAATTGTCCGTCCGTCTGAGGATGAAATATTGTGCTTAACTCAACCTGGGTGCCCAAGTCTCATTGCATGACTCTCAAAAACTACAACATAAACTGTGTGCCTCGGTCTAAAATGATGGACATCGGCACATTGTGAAGATGAACAATCTCGCGGACTTAAATCTCTGCCAACTGCTCCGAAGAATAGGTAGTCCCAACTGGAATGAAGTGCGCGAACTTGGTCAGTCGATCCTCAATTACCCAACTAGCATCAAACGTCTTCAAAGCCCGTGGGAGCCCAACTACAAAATCCATGGTGATACGCTCCCATCTCCACTATGGGATCTCTAGCCTCTGAAGCAATCCACCGGCCTCTGATGCTCATACTTCATCTGGTGACAGTTTATGCACTAAGCTACAAATTCCACTATATTTCTTCATTCTCCTCCACCAATAATGTTGCCTCATGCCCTAGTACATCTTCGCGGCACCTGGATGAATGGAATATCACGAACTGTGGGCCTCCTCAAGAATCAACTCACGTAGCACATTTACATCATGCACACAAATTCGGCCCTACATCATTAACACCTATCATCCCCGATAGCAATATCCTTGGCATCACCGTGCTGAACTGTGTCCTTAAGGACAAGCAAATGAGGATCATCATACTGACGCTATCTGATGCAATAATCTAATAGGAAGATCGAGAAACCACACAAGCTAGAACTCGGCTGGGCTCTAAAACATCTAATCTCACGAAGTGGTTGGCCAAGGTCTGAAAATCAACTGAGAGAGGTCTCTCGCCAACAAGAATGAATGCAAGGCTACCCATAATCACCGCCTTTATACTCAAGGCATCGGCCACCACATTGGCCTTCCCGTGATGATACAGAATGGTAATATCATAGTCCTTTAGCATCTCCAACCATCTCCACCGCCTCAAATTTAGATCGTTTTGTTTGAAAAAGTGTTGGAGGCTCTGATGATCCGTAAATACCTCATAAGACACACCGTAGAGATAATGCCTCCAAATCTTCAAGGCATGAACGATGGAAACCAACTCCAAATCATGAACAGGGTAGTTCTTCTCATGAGGCTTCAACTGACACGAATCATAAGCAATCATTCTACCCTCCTGCATCAAGACACACCCAATACCGATCCGAGAAGCATCACAATACATTGTATAAGAACCAGAAGCTGAAGGTTAAACTAGAACAAGAGATACGGTCAAGGTAGTCTTGAGCTTCAGAAAACTCTCCTCACACTCATCCGACCACCTGAAAGTATCACCGTTCTGGGTCAATTTAGTCAAAGGCGATGCAATAGACGATAAGCCCTCCACAAAGCGACGATAATAACCGGCCAAGCCAAGAAAGTTCGGAATCTCCGTAGCTGAGGACGACTTAGGCCAACTCTGAACCGCCTCTATCTTCTTTGGATCCACTTCAATCCCCTCACTGAACACCACGTGCCCCAAAAATGCCACCAAACAAAGCCAATACTCACACTTGGAGAACTTGGCATAAAGTTTCTCCTCCCTCAGTCGTCATAGTACAATCCCTCAAATGTTGGTCATGCTCTTCCTGGATACGAGAGTACACCAGGATATCATCAATGAATACTATGACAAACGAGTAGAGATAAGGTTAAAGTACACTCTTCATCAGATGCATGAACGCTACTGGAGCGTTGGTCAGCCCAAAAGACATCACACGGAACTGATAATGACCATAACGGGTCCTAAACGTTGTCTTTAGAATATCAAAGTCCCGAATCTTCAACTGGCGATACCCATGCCTCAAATAAATCTTAGAGAACACCTTATCTCCCTAAAGCTGGTCAAATAGATCATCAATGCGTGGAAAAGGAAACTTGTTCTTGATTTTAAGTTTGTTCAACTGTCTATGGTCAATGCACATCCACTTAGTACCATCCTTCTTCTTCACAAACAAAATTGGTGCACCCCAAGGCGACACACTAGGCCTAATAACCCCTTATCAAGAAGTTCCTGAAAAATTTCTTTCTATTCCTTCAACTTAGCTGGTGACATCTGATACGGAGGTATAGAAATGAGTTGAGTGTCCGACACCAAATCAATACCAAAGTCAACATCTATGTCGGGTGGCATGCCCGGTAGGTCGACTGGAAATACATCCAGAAAATCTCGCACCAGCGGAACAGAATCAATAGTAGGAGTATCAGCACTAACATCCCTAACAAAGGCCAAATAAGATAAATAGCCCTTCCCAACCATATGTTAGGAACATAATCTAGAGAACGTCTCCACTTAATTTTAGGCAACCCCGGCATTGCCAACGTCACGGTCTTAGAGTGACAATCCAGAATAACATGACATGGAGACAACCAATCCATACCCAAGATCATGTCGAAATTAACAATACTAAGCAACAAGAGATCAACTATAGTCTCCAATCCCCCAATAGTCACCACACACAACCAGAATACACGATCCACAACAATAGTATCGTCCACTGTTGTAGATACGTGAACCGATGAAACTAAGGACTCACGGGGCATATCCAGATAATGGGCAAAATACGATGATACATATGAATAAGCGGAACGGGGGTCAAAAAATTATTGAAGCATATATGTGGCATATTAAGACTATACATGTGATCGTTGTGTCTGAAGCAACGACATTTGGTCTGGTACAAAAACCATAAAATCAGGCTTGGCCCCCACTTGATCGACCTCCCCCTCTAGAGCGAACCCTAGCTACCTGAGCCCCACTACGAGCTGGCTAGGCGGGTGGTGAAGTAATTGGTGTTGAATTCATGGCCTAACCCCTCTACTGAACTGGCCTCCCATAAGGCGGGGACAAAACCTCTTCACATGACCCAACTCTACACACTCAAAACATCCCATCTGGGAAAATGGTGGTAATAATATTGAGGTGGACCCCGAGAACCAAAATAACTATCAGAAGAACCTGCTACAGATGAACTCTGAATTGATGGTGCACGAGATAAACTCTGACCCGGATGGCCACTATATCAACCATGGCTAGATGATGCACCACGGTGAACTAGAGGAGCCATATGAGCGGGCCTATAAGGAAAACCCTTGTTGTGCTAAGACTGTCCCCCAGAAAGAACACCACAAGAACCACCCAAACCTCGAGGACTCTTTGCCTCCCTCTCCTCATGCTCCTAACTACAGACCATCTCTATCTACCGAGCAATATCAACCACCTCGTCGAAAGTAGCACCAGATACCCTCTATTGAGTCATGAGCAACCGCAACTAATATATGAGGCCATCAATGAACCTAGTAATCCTCTCCGTATCTGTGGGAACCAATCAAACAACATGACGAGCCAACTTAGAAAACCTCATCTCGTATGGGTCATAGACATGCCATCCTGACATAGCTGCTCAAACTTTCTGCGCAGCTCCTCCCTGCGAGACTGCGGCACGAACGTCTCCAAGAAGAGAACGGAAAACTCATGTCATGTAGGTGGTGCTGCACCGATTGGCTTGCGCCTCTCACAAGCCTCTCACCATATGAAGGAATCCCTAGTAAACGGAAAAGTAGTGAAGGAGACCCTACTGGTCTCCAAAATACCTACAGTGCAAAGAATCCACTAGCACCTATCCAAAAAGTCCTTGGCATCCTCAAACTCGGCCTCACTGAATGATGGAGGCTGGAGTCTCCCAAATCTGAAGTCCCTACATCACCTGCTCTGCAGTACGGGTGGCGGGAGTATGAGTACCTCCCCCGGCATAAGAAGTTGTTGTTGCGGCCGGAACAGAAACCGCTTGAGCAAGGTTGGTGTACATAGTCAAAATCTGAGCCAAAGCCTCTTCAAGGCCTTGAATCATAGTGGGCACAACTGGTGCCTGAGGTGTCCCCATTGGCTACACAAAATATGGTACCTGCTCCGGAGCTGGAGCAACTGGTGGATCTGCAGGTGCTACTCTAGCTGCTATACGAGCTGCACCTCTGCCCCTACCTCCATCTCGGCCTCTCGTGGCCCTATCTTGTGGTACTGGTGGATGTTCGTCCTGACCGGTAGCACATGTCCTCACCATATGTGAGAGAATAGAACAACAGAAATTTAGTGACCGAAATCAACAAATCTGCACCACAAGAATACAAAAATGTAAAGTTTCCTAAGGGTTCTGCAGCCTCACGAAGATAAGTATAGCCTCTCTGTACGGATGCGAGAGACTCTACTAAACCTGCCCATGACTCGTGGGACCTATATAACCTAGGATCTGATACCAACTTATCATGACCCAAAACTTAAACTGTCGTGATGGCGCCTAACGCGGTACTAGGCAAGCCGACACCTCAAAACATTCACAACACTTTTAAGTGAATAATGAAATAACACAAATTTAAATAACTAAAGCTTTCATAAACTGGATAGAAAGTTAAAACTCAAAAAAATTGTTCCCAAAACCAGGGTGTCACTGAGTACATGAGCATCTATACAACAGGAGTCTAAAAATACTGTCTATGAAAAACAATTGAAACCAAATACATAAATCTAAAAGATAGGGATGGAGATCCAAGGTCTACAAACGCTGGGCAGCTACCTCGAAATCTCTGAATGATTAACTACTCAGATAATCAACACCCACAATGTACGGTAACACCTCGATCTACACACGAAGAGCATGTTGTAACGTGAATACAACCAACTCAGCAAGTAACAAGACTAACTCTTGCACTAAAAGTAGTGACGAGCTCAGCATGTACAGTTCAATACAGAATTGACAGTACAAAAATGTAGGCATGTTTTCAAGTTCAATAGTTAAACCTAATACAAGTAAAAATATACCAAATATGAATGATATGAGGAATATGACATCATTATATCTACATGCCAATGCACATGCCGTATGTGATGCAACACAATGAAAGCCTCTCGTGCTCACACTCTCAGAGTATCAATCATTTAGTAATGTGTAGGGCAGATCCAACCCTCAATATAAACGACAACTGACAGTCGATCACTCATTACTGTATAGGGAAAATCTAGCCCAGGTATATCTTGTCCAAATATAAATGTTTCGGGAAAATCTAGCCTAGGGAAGATCCAAACCAAATATAAATAGTAGTTGTGCTCACTGTGGGTCTGCAGACTCTCGAGGGCCAAATCAAGTCCAAGCGCTATAATAAGCCAAATCCAGGTATAAGTCAACAAAACATGCTACGACGTACAACCCGATCGCATAAATATCACTCACAATCAAGCCCTCGGCCTCACTCAGTCATTAACCTCTCCAATCTCTTGGGATCATAATGTCATGAAAATAAGCCCGCCATAATGATATGATGTATCAATGAATGGAAACACAGACTGATATATAATATACAAATGATAGATGTCACCTAGCGTGTGTGCCACCTCCATACCAACCATATAACACATAATTTAGGGATTTATACCCTCAGAACCAAGTTTAGAAGTGTTACTTACCTCAAACCGTGAAAATCCCTACTCCTACACTCCCTTGCCTCGCAGAACGGCCTCAAAATGTGTCACGCCCCAAAATCGAGGGACACGACCGGCGCTCGACCGGGTAGCCCAGGCCAAGCGGACCTGGATTCCCTTTTCTATCCCACGTATTACCCCGTGATTCCAATGTACATTATTCAATTATAATTTAAACACATTTTTACAACCTGGAATTAAATTCTAGATTTCTCCCATTACCCACATGTGGTACAATACTTACAAAATATACATAACATACAGGTTTACTTTACGTGGTCTACAAGTTATACTGCCAGAAATACATATATACATAACCCCCATTTCCTCTCTACGGAGCCTCTAAGAGTACAAAGGAGTTAATAATACTTGCCGGTAACAAGGCTCCGGCTATACCTTACACAAATACCAAAATGAAAATCCGGAAGAAGAGGTGGCATGTACCACACAGGGCCACGGGAGGAAAGGGGCTCACCAAAACAGCTGATGGGACGTAGAGGAGGCACTATTGTTGGTGGGCTGGAGTACCTGTTATAGAACCACCTACAATCATCACAAGAATGTAACGCCCCTGGAAAAAGGGACGTCAATACATTTGAATTGTACTAGTATGTATGAACAAACTTTACTCTAAGTAAACTCAACAATGCACAGGCAAGAGACAGACAGAGAGTCACACAATCACAGCACAAAGATATAGAAAGAAACACAATGGAAGTTCCATAATTCTCACTTCATCACAATCACAATCACAATTCTACCCTTATCCCTTCTCAACATTCCACCCTTATTTCTTCTATTGCGGCACGCAACCCAATCCCACCTCACAATCACAATCATTTCTTATATTTCTGTTGCGGCGTGCAACCCGATCCCACCGGACAATCACATCTCACCCTTATCACTTCTCACATATCACCCTTATTCCTCTTGTTGCGGCGCGTAACCCGATCCCACCAGACAATCATATCTCATATCAACAATGATAGTTCACAATTCAATCACAGAAAATTTCAGCAATAGGAATATAGCTTCTTTACAACCCACAATACGTATAAAA
>ML287544.1:0-70255 GCA_005239495.1 Nicotiana undulata | reverse complement strand
ATATAATTGATAATGAGCTGTTGAGCTAAATGAAGGTGGTTAAAATTTCCTTCTTGTACTTGAGTTGTTCCATCATGGTAATATTGTGAGCAAAGAGGATAATAATGATAAAAATCGTAACTTTGGCTATCAAGTGAGATGTGTGTATCCGATCCCGTTGAGTGTGGGCGAGTCGGTACCACGGTGTCTAAATATACCCATATATATATATATATGCATTCATGCTGTCATATATACGCATTCATGCATTCATGGCCCCCGAGTCACAGGTATGATTCGTGATCGGGGAGAACTTATATTTTCATTGCCCCTGAGTCACAGGTTTGATTCGTGATCAGGGAGGAATTACACTTATATTTTTACCAGCCCCTGAGTCACAGGTTTGATACGTGATCAGGGAGAGATCAGACTTATTTTACTAGCCCCTGAGTCACAGGTTTGATTCGTGATCAGGGAGAATTATACTACTAATTTCATCGGCCCCCGAGTCACAGGTATGATTCGTGATCGGGGAGAACTTATATTTTCATTGCCCCTGAGTCACAGGTTTGATTCGTGATCAGGGAGGAATTACACTTATATTTTTACCAGCCCCTGAGTCACAGGTTTGATACGTGATCAGGGAGAGATCAGACTTATTTTACTAGCCCCTGAGTCACAGGTTTGATTCGTGATCAGGGAGAATTATACTACTAATTTCATCGGCCCCCGAGTCACAGGTATGATTCGTGATCGGGGAGAACTTATATTTTCATTGCCCCTGAGTCACAGGTTTGATTCGTGATCAGGGAGGAATTACACTTATATTTTTACCAGCCCCTGAGTCACAGGTTTGATACGTGATCAGGGAGAGATCAGACTTATTTTACTAGCCCCTGAGTCACAGGTTTGATTCGTGATCAGGGAGAATTATACTACTAATTTCATCGGCCCCCGAGTCACAGGTATGATTCGTGATCGGGGAGAACTTATATTTTCTTTGGCCCCCGAGTCACAGGCATGATTCGTGATCGGGGAGAGTTTTACTTTGCATCATTGGCCCCGAGTCACAGGTATGATTCGTGATCGGGAGATTATATATATACGTCATTGGCCCCTGAGTTGCATGAATGATTCGCGAGCAGGGAGAGATATTTGCCCACGAGTCTCATGGATGATTCGCGATCTTGGAGATTTTATCGAGTCAGCGCATGAGTCGCAGGTATGATTCGCGAGCGTGTGGAGCTTTATGACCGAGTCAGTCCTTATGACCCACCCTTATGACTTCGGACGATAGTCTTGTCCGTGTCGGTTATATGCATATATATATACATACATAAGCATTGCATTGAGTTGGCATAGTACGATGGTGAGTTGAGAAACGGTACGGAGTACTGGAAAGTGAACAATTGAGATAATAAGATAAGACATTTCAGATAATGAGAAAGGAAACAAGTGATACCTATGATCAATTTACAAAGAAAGGTTATGTTAAGATCAGTTACATGTTTGTTGATTACATGTCCTTACTTGATGTATTTTCTCACATGATTTACTGCTCAGCATGTACCTTATTTATTTATTTATGTACTGGACCTTAGTGAGTATGTATTCTACCTCTCGTCACTACTCTTTACGAGTTTAGACGGGATACTCACTGGGTACATATTTGTTTATATGTACTCATGCTGCACTTTCTTTCTTTTTCTGCACTTGACTGTGCAGGTATTGAGGCTGGTTCGTCTGTTCGTCCGTCAGCTGATAGGTACTGATCGCGGCGTCGCTCCACACGGTGAGCTGTCTTCTTGGCGTTTTCCTGACAGCACCTCTGGAGCCTCCTAGTTTCATTTTGCTCAGTCTTTTGTTCCAGACTGCGGCTTGTATATTTTGTATATGTATTTCTGCTGTTGTATCTATGTAGCCGCCCGTTGACACTGTGACACTAGTCCTGGCACACACTTGTTGTAGTTATCGGGGTTGTATATGTATTAGGCCTAGCTGTGGTTCAGCTTGTTTCTACGGCCTTACCACATGTTGTTATTGTATTCCGCACTTTTATGGTTATAGTTGTACGTTGGCTTGCCTAACCTCGCCGTTAGGTGCCATCACGACCTGAACCGGTTTTGGGTCGTGACATAATTAGTATTAAAAAATCTGTAAATGACTAATTATTGAATTAAAATAGCATAAATTTATAATTAGGCTGTAATTGCAAAGTTGTTGTAATTATAGCCATATAATGCCAAATTCGCTAATTTGTGAAATAACTAAATACTAATAGGATTAAAAATGATATATTGTCCCAATAAATATTTTGAAATTATTTGTAATGCAATTTATGAATAATTATTGGATATAAAAGTACTGAATAAATTAGAAATAAATTGATAAAAATATGGAAAATTATGGAAAAATACCCATCATTATAAAAACTAATTTTGAAGGTATATATGCAAATTTGAAATAATTGTTTTTGAGGAAAAATTGGGTATCAACAGTGACGAGGTCAGGTTAAGGTTCTACTTGATTTTTATAGTAAAACAGTCTAAAAATTGAGCAGAGAGACATAATAAGCTAAGGCAAAAATAGTAGAACAGTAAGCTGGAAGAAAATAGCAAAAAGGAGCCCTCGACTCAGCACAACGTATCTCACAGTAGCAGATATGCAATGCAGTATAGAGGGAAAGCTCCCGGAATCTAGTTTGTAGTCCCAATTTAAATATGTGATGCAGTACAGGGGGAAAGCTCCTGGAATATCGTCCGTAGTCCCAATTTAAATATGCAATGCAATACAGGGGGAATGCTCCCGGAATCTCGTCCGTAGTCTCAATTTAAATATGCAATGCAAATGAATACCGGATACAGTTTATTTAAACAAATCAGGAAGAATCACTGGAAAATACGGATAAAACTACCTAAACATGGTGCAAATAGTGACAATTAGGGGAAACTTAAGTAAAATAGGTAGGCATGCTTATTCCTAAGCTAAACTACACAGTTATTACATGAAACAATGAAATAGGGATAAAATTATTTATGTCATGAAAGGAAGAATGGAGTTTTAGCAACAACAACCCGTGTACGCACTCGTCATCTCACGTACACGGCGCCCATATAACAAAAACGGTATCAAACAACCTAGGGGGGAGTCCCCAACACAGAGTTAGGCAAGCCACTTACCTCGACTGCGCTAATCAACTCAATACCACACTCTTGCCACGAGTATCCGACTTCGAATGGCCCAAATCTATTCCATTCGATTTCATAATGTAAATATCACTTTAAGGAATCAAAATAGCTAATAAGTTCGAAGCTAATACGCAAAATTAGGAAACTTGCCCAAAAAGTCCCAGGGCCAACGTCTCGGAATCGGGTAAAAATTATAAATTCCGAACACCCATTTGCTCACGAGTCTAACCATATAAGAATTACTCAAATCGGATATCAAAATCCTAATCAAAACTCAAGAATTCGGCCTAGGAACTTTATCCCATTTTCCCCTATTTTCCACCATAATTTCGAATTTAAAGGATGGATTAAGGAGTATAATCATGGAAATTAGTCTAAATCGAATAGAAATCACTTACCCAAGTTGCCCATGTGCAAATCTCCCCAAAAATCGCACTTCCCGAGCTCCCAAGTTCAAAATTGTGAAAAATGGATTAAAACCCCCGATTTGGGTTTTTAATATTCTGCCCAGGTGAGTGTTCTATGCGTTCGCGGAAGGAGCATCGCGAACGCGAAGAGTAAGAAACATGTGCCCAGAGATTTGACCTATGCGAACACGACCCAGGTCCTGCGAACGCGAACCTCCACTTCCTAACCCTATGCAAAGTCCTAGACATGCGAACGTGAAGGGTAAAGTGCCAAACCCCAGGGACCCCAGCTTATAACTACGCGGACGCACTTAGGCCCCTGCGTTCGCGATATCGTGCCTAGCCATACCTATGCGAACGCACTCATAAACCAACGAACGCGTAGCAAAAAAATCACTGGAGCCAATTAAGACTACGCGTTCGCGACTAACCCCACGCGAACGCATAAGAGGAAACCAGAACCAGCAAAAATATGATGTTTTCTTAAGTCCAAATCTAACCCGTTGAGCATCCGAAACACACCCGAGGCCCCGGGGACCTCAACCAAACCTACCAACCAACCCTAATACCTCACCCCAACTTAGTCGAGCCCTCAAAACACATCTCATAACATCACAATCATCAATTAAGCATGGCTTCAAGCCTAAGAACTAATGAAATTGCAAAATTCCACAATCGATGCCGAAACACGTCAAAACTCATCTGAATGACCCCAAATTTTGCACACAGGTCATAAAGGACACTACGGACCTGCTGTCACTTCTGAAATTCCATTCTGAGCCCGATATCAAAATTTCACCTATCGGCTGAAATCGCCGAACTTCTAACTTTCGCCAATTCAAGCCTAAATCTACTACAGACCTCGAAACATATTCCGAACACGCTCCTAACCCTGAAATCACCCAACGGAGCTAACGGAGTCGACGTAATTCCATTTCGGATCCGTATTCACATAGTTCTAACTACGGCCCGATTTCTAAAGCTTAATTTCACATTTAAGGACTATGTGTCCAATATCCCTCCGAATTTCACCACTCAACACTCCGACAAGTTCCAAAAATAGAAATAGACATGGGAGAAACAGTTATTAGGGGATGGGGGCTTTAACTCTCAAAAGGACTGACCGGGTCGTTACAGCCACAAAGTTGATAAGCTTGTCTTTCAGATATTAATATTAGCTAAGATTGACTCTATCTCACCTAAATCTAATTGGTTGAACCCGAATATAAATTTTGGGTCAAACAGTTTGGCACCTTATGTGGGTATTTCTCAGCTAACTTTTTAGTTTCCTTTAGATTTACAACTCATGTGAGTCACTAACCTAACAAACCACAAGATCTTTCTCTTTCTTTGCACGTACGAAAACCTACATGGCAGGTAAGGAGATAGGACTAAAGTGACATGTGACTTCTCTAGCAATCTCATGAACAGTATCACAAGAGTTATGAAATGCTAGGCGATGATGTGACACCCACTGCCACCCTCAGGAGCGAGAGGCCGCCTCCTCCATTGAAGCATAACAAAACCAAATGGAAAAGGGGTCTCCACGTCCACGGGAGAGGGTACGCCACCGACCATGAAAAATCTCCTCGAAGCATGGCCGGCCGACACGTTAGTAAGCGTGATCAACAAACCTTCTCCATGCACGACCTTAGAGACCGCAAGAGCCTGCACGGTGATCGCCAGAGGTCATGAACTTCACGGCATGCCGAAGCCACCATCGCCGGCTCGCACCATCAACATGATCATCGGCCGCATCGATGATGCCTCCACCAACGGTATTAAATTCACTGCCACTCACAATCTCAAAAGATCTATCACGCACAAACGGTATGGCGGCCTCGAAGAAAGTATCATCTTCGACGAGTCAGATGCCGACGGTTTGACTTTCCCTCAAAACGATGCTCTCGTCTTTGCTTTACAAATTTTAGATACTGATATCAAACGTATCATGGTAGACGATGGGAGTGGAGCGTGCATTATCCATCCCCGAGTTCTCACCCAAATGAGACCAGGGGACAAGAAAGTGTCGTGCTGCATCACTCTGATCGGTTTTAATAATGCAGTTGGACGGATATCGAGTGAAATTACACTCCCCGTCTTGGCTGATGGTATAACTCTGGAGACAACGTTTCACATCATAGACCAAGCCACCGCATACAATGCCATAGTAGGGCGATCATGGATACATCCCATGAGAGTCGTCCCCTCCGGCTTATAGCAAGCAATAAAATTTCCAACGCCTTGGGGGATATTTAACATAAGGGGAGAACAACGCACGTCTCGGGAATGCTACCGCATCTCCTTAGACAACACGACAACCCAACTGAAGAAAGACAAGGAAAAAGAGGCATAACAATCAAAAGGGTTGAGGTCGGTGCAAGAAAAGACCAGGGACGTCATCATGGACCCCGAAAACAGTTGAAGCTGCGGACTTAACTATAAAGGATCTCGACCTTGTTTAATTAGACCCCAACAATTCCAGTAATAGGCCCACGTCGGCTGCAAACTCCGAGAACCAGGTAAATTTAGTCAATTCCTAATAACTAATGCAGATTTGTTTGCCTTAATACATGTAGATATGCCGGTCATCCCCAAGGAGGTCGCCACACAAAAATTAAATGTCAATCTCTTTTACCCCTGATAAGGTAGGTTAGACAAAAATTCAACCCCGTTATCAATGATGCCATCCGCGAGGAGGTGGAGAAGCTACTAGAAAATGTCTCCATCAGGGAGCCGAAATACCTCAAGTGGATCGCCAACGTACTAATGGTCAAAAAGGAAAAAGGGAAGTGGAGGATGTGTGTAGAATTCACAGACTTAAACAAAGCATGCTCGAAAGATTCGTTCACATTACCACATATCGACCAACTCATCGATGCGATAATCGGGCATGAGCTGTTGAGTTTTCTAGACGCATACTCGGGCTATAACCATATGTTTATGAAATAAGAGGACCAGGAGAAAATCATGTTCATCACCCACCGAGGAACATATTGTATATGGTCATGCCATTCAGGAAAAAGAATGTAAGAGCTTCCCATCAAAGATTGGTCACAAAAATATTCAAAGATCAGCTCGACAAGGCCATGAAGGAATATATCAAGGACATGTTGGTCCAATCCATAAGGGTGGAGAACCATATCAACCATTTGAAGGAAGCTTTCGACATATTGAGACGGTACAGTTGAAACTAAACCCAGGGAAGTACGCGTTTCGCGTAACCTCGGGGAAGTTTCTGGGTTTCTTAGTGTCACAACGAGGATCGAAGTCAACCCAGACCAAATAAAATCCATCGAAGGGATACCAGAGCAACTGACTACTAAGAAGCAAGTCCAAAGGTTGACTTGTCGAATCACTAGCCTATCAAGATTTATCCCGTGGTCTTCTGACAAATGTCACAGGTTCTTCGCGTACTCAAAAAGGATAATGGCCTTGAGTGGATGCCCGTATACATACTAGCTCTGGGAGAGCGAAAGGCGTATCTATCATCACCACATCTGCTCCCGAAGCCCGAACTTGGGGAACATCTCCTCGTCTACCTCGCCATCTCTAAAGTGGCAGTAAGTGTGGTCCTGATCCAAAAAAGTAAAGGTACGTAATCTCCCATTTATTACATTAGCAAAACACTCATCGACGCCGAAACGAGGTACCCACTCATCGAGAAACTGACCTTAGGACTAGTCATAGCTTCACAAAAGCTTAGATCCTATTTTCAGTGCTAACCTATCTCGGTTGTTACCAGATTTCCTCTGAGAAGCATTCTACATAAACCTGAATTACCTGGGAGGCTGGCCAAAAGGGCCATCGAGTTAAGCAAGCACGATATCACGTATCATCCATGAACATTGATAAAGTCGCAAGTGCTCACCGATTTCGTCACAGACTTCAACGCAAAGATAATGCTTGAGGTCGATAAGGAAGTCGTCCAAGAGTTTCTCCAAACACAAGACCTCTAGGTCCTATACACCGACGACACATCCAACGCTTCTGGATCAGGACTAGGACTCATACTCTAGGTCCCCACAGATGAAGTAATTCGCTAGTCCATAAGACGCCCAGATATGACTAGCAACGCGGCAGAGTATGGGGTCGTAATTGCAGGATTAAGGCTAGCAATGAAGTATGTGGCGAAGCGGTTGAATCTCAGTTGTGATTCATAGCTTGTAGTCAACCAAGTCATAGAGAATTTCCAAATCAAAGAACAGAGGTTGCAAAAATATCAAACGTAGATCTGTAAGATGCTGCCCAAGTTTGAGATGCCAGCTCAACCAGGTCATGCATGCTCAGAATGTCGAAGCGGACGGCCTCGCCAAATTGGCCGAAACACCCAAAAGCATCACGACCAGGGATAAAAGTGTAGTCCACCTCCTCAACTCGTCGCCAGAACAAATTGAGGTAAGATGTGTAAGTTTAATTTGGGATTGGCACAATCGTATTATTGCCTACTTGCATGACGGCACACTCCCAAATGACAAAAAGGAAGCAAAAACCAGATAAAACCTCCTCCATAGCAACCTATACAAGAGGACATACTGCGGCCGTCTAGTGAAATGTCTGGGCCCAAACAAACCCCAGGCCGTCCTCGAAGAAGTCACTACAAGAATGAAGGCCTTTCGCAACAACATTTTTTTTCCCCATATATTCAATGTTGTTGCCAAAAACGTTTTTGGCAACGACAAAGAAGTCGTTGCACTCCGTTGCAGTAAACACCGATGGGAAAAGTATATGCAACAACAGAAAATATTGTTTCCAAAAGGTAACTTAGCGCAACAATATATACCGTTGCCATAAGTTATTTTTTGTTGGTAAAGATCAATGAAGTCGTGGATTATGAAGATATGTAGCAATAAAAATTATTGTTGCGACACCATTAGCTTTTTTTTGCCAACAATATCAGTTGTTGCTAAAAAAAATTGGCGGTAAAATTAATAATCTGTTATCAAGACTTTTAGCAACAACTATTACTGTGGCAATAATACATTTTTGCCAACAGATTCTCTAGTATTACTTTGACAACAATTTATGTGTTGTTACTAAATACATAATTCATATATTCTTTAAATTTTCACAAATACAAGTAGAAATTATAAATTGTATTTTAAATAGATATAAATAAAGCGTCTATACTTAAAATTGATGAAGTGGATATACTAACTTTCAAAAACTAAATAATCCTAAAAGTACATTTTTACTTACAAAACGAGTAAAAGCATCATATATCCAAGGTCCTTAAGTTCTATTCTAATAGTAACCAAAAAATAAATCTTCCAAGGTCCTTAAGTTCTATTCTAATAGTAACCAAAAAAATAAATCTTCTTCCAACAGCTTGTGCACTACATGAACCGGATGTGAAGATTATTATGCATGCTCATCCTAAAAAGAAAATAATATAATTAGATTTTGATAAAAAGAAGCAACAAAGTAGAAAAGTGCAAAATGAAACTTGTGGAAGCTTATTTAGCCGTTACAACTTACAATAACAACATACTCAGTATTATCCCGCATAGTGGGGTCTGGGGAGGGAAGTGTGTACACAGACCTTACCCCTATCTTGTGAAGATAGAGAGGTTGTTTCCCATAGACCCTTGGCCCAGGACAACATAAGCACCAATTAATGAAAAGAAAGACAAGAAGGGACAACACTGAGTGTTAGACGACCGGCTTAAGCCGTGGAGCACCTTAGGAGGTGTGTTAATCAACTCTACCTTAGCTGACTAGAGAAGAGTTAGTGTGAATGTAGAACTCCTCTAGTTTACATCTGTATAGTATTAGTAGTTGTGATATACTTAACTACTTAGATAGAGATAGCAGTATGACATACTAGCTTGTAGGACTCTTACTCAACATGTATATAATAACATGCACGATACCTTAATGATGTAGTGAAGAAATACTTGAAACCTGAATCATTCTGCTTATTATTTTCTTCATGGTATCAGAGCATAGGAAAAAGTGATTAAAGTACGATCTTGAAGCCTCCCTCTCTTATAATCAGCCATGGCTGCATCTTCTGGCTCGAGCCTAGCCCTTTCACCCTCCTCACTTCATCAACTCATTACCATTTGTTCTATTAAACTAAAACCCTCAAATTACCTTGTTTGGAGGACCCAAGTCCTTCAACTCATGCAAACCTTGAAAGTTACTGTCGTTATTAAGGAACAAGCCCCACCCGAGTCTATAGAATATGAGAAGGGAGAACATGTTCCTAACCCCAAGTTCAGAGATTGGGAAGAACGTGATGTTCTAGTTAGGAGTTGGCTCTCCGGAAAGATGACAGAAGAGTCCATGTTCCTCATTATAGGGTGTTCCACCGCAAAACAAATCTGGTCTTGTCTTGAGGATACCTACCTACAAGCAAGTAAAGACAAGGAATTTCAGTTGAAGCAAGAACTTCAAACTGTGACTCTAGGAACTAAATCCATAGATGAATACGTCAAGGAGTTTAAAGGGATTTGTGATAGTCTTATGGCTATACACAAGCCGTTGGAAGAAGATAGCAAGGTAATTAATTTTGCTAGAGGTCTTGGAAGCAAATACAAGACCTTTCGCACTGTGATGTTAGGAAAACCACCATACCCAACGTTCAACCAATTTGTAAATGCCCTTAGAAGATTTGAAATGAGGGAAGATACAGATGAACAAGTGCAACAATCTAATCTTGAGTCAATAGTGGCTTTTGTGGCCCAAAAGTTTCAAGGCCGAGGTTGAGGAAATTTTTATAGAGGAAGGAGAAATCAAAGAGGAGGAGGAAATAAAGGATTTTATCAGAGACATTTTAATACACCACAGTATGGAGCCAATCAACGGAAGGACAACCCCAAGACAAATCCAACTCAGATTTGTGGAAGGAATAACAATTCCGCACTCTCTTGTTTTTATAGGTGGGATTATTCCTACCAAGCACAACAATAAGTACCACATGCGCTAGCAGCAATGTCTCTTGGCGATCAACTTGACAATAATCTCTACGTAGACTCTGAGGCTACTAATCACATGGTACAATCCACAGGTAATCTTACAAATTCATCTCCTTTTAAAGGGACCGACTTAATAATGGTAGGCAATGGTGATAGATTACCTATTACACATATAGGAGACAAACACATTGGAAAAATTTTGCATTTGAAAGATGTTTTTGTTGTGCCCAAACTCAAGAAGAATCTCATTTATGTTAGTAAATTTGTGAAGGATAAAGCTTGCTCAATAGAATTTACTGACAAGGATTTTGTTATTAAGGACAAGACAACAAGAACAATTCTAGCAAAGGGGGATAAGAGACATGACGTGTACACCTTGGATGGAGACTTACATGAAGCCTTGATGGTTACAAAGACAAACAAGAACTCAGACACAATTTGGCCTCAAAGATTAGGACACCCGCATCAAGAATTATTAGTTTTTTACATAGAAATAAATTGATTGATGTCAAAACTTGGAAGAAAAGTTTTTTAGTTTGTACTAGTTGCCAAATGGGAAAAAGTTGTAAGTTACCATTTCAAGAGTCAAATAAAAGAGAACTTGAACCATTGAGGAAAATTCATAGTGATTTGTGGGGACCAGCTCTTGTTGCATCATCTCAAGGAATAAAATACTACGTTATTTTTGTTGATAATTGCGCGAGATTTACATGGATTTATCCCTTAAAAAGAAAATCTGATTTTGTATCTACATTTGTGGTATTGCAGAAGTTAGTAAAAAATCAATATTCAAAGAAATTCAAAGTGTTTCAGTGTGACGGAGGTGAAGAATTCAGTAGTTTGGAATTTCTCAATTACTTGGCTCAAAATGATGTTAAAAGGCAAATTTCGTGTCCTCACACTCCAGAACAAAATGAGATCACAGAAAGGAAACATAGACACATAGTCGAAACGGGCTTAACCTTGCTCTTTAATGCAAATCTACCATTGTATCTTTGGGTTGAAGCTTTTCTTACTGCAGTTTTTCTAATCAACAGAATGCTTACATCTACGTTGGGCATGCAATCTCCTTTTTCTAAGCTATATGGGCAAGATCCTGCCTATAACACGTTGAAGGTTTTTTGGGTGTCGGTGTTTCCCTTATCTCAAAGGACACAACAAGAATAAATTTCAGCCAAAAACTTTTTCATGTGTTTTCTAGGTTATAACTTACTTCATAAAGGATATAGATGTTATCATCCTCAATCGAGGAAGGTTTTCATCTCTAGACATGCCATTTTTGATGAAATTTACCTTACCTTATGTGTCTTCTAGAGCTTATGCTTCTGCAGATTCAGGAGTTCCTCATCTCACCACCTTCAACGAGTTCTTGGAGAAGCATAATTCTCAGTTGCAAGATGCAACTTATCTGGTAAACAATCCCTCAAATTCACACGATGACAATGTAGCAGACAAAGATATTGCACCCCTGAATCTATTGCCAACAACCTCGGAGCCGCGATCTGACTCTACTCAGCCACCGCCCTCACTTTTATCGTCACACAGTTTTGAACCTCCTGATGCAGCTGTACAAAGCCCAGAAAGTTCACAATCCTGCAGCTCTTATTCCTCACATGATTCAACAGAGTCATCTCAAAGCCATGATCTCTCAAACATGGAAGGGATAGAACTTTTTGTGGAGTTACCACCCTTGCCTACAAACCCTTCAATTGATAGTACTCAACCTTCTGATAATACACATCACATGTTAACACGAACCAAGACACGTTCCATTATCAACCCAGACTTTCAGTCTTTTACTGCGTCCCTTCACACTGATATTGCTGAACCAAAGACCATTAAAACTGCTTTGTTGAAACCACATTGGTTATCAGCTATGCAAGAGGAGTTGCAGGCTCTAAAATCGAATGGAACCTGGTTGTTGGTACCTAGACAACCTCAGAAAGACAAGAAGGGACAATACTGAGAAGCCATGTAAAAGAAGCACAAAAAATATCAAGATGGTAAGATGACCAAAATGACTGTAACATGAACCATCAACCTAAAAAGAGCTTGTGGAAACACAACCTCAAAAGCACTCGGAGAAACATGGTTGGAAATATCAGATTACTAATGCACGACTAGGAGAAAAAAACAATCACCCACAATCTGGATTATGTGCAAAGGTAAGTGCATCGTGCCTGAAAGCACTCTTGATTTAATGCTTATTTAAAACTATTTGGTATGGTTATTCTTTTTCCTTTTTCCACAGTCAGGCAAGAAATTATATAATCATTATATAATACTGGTCACAAACAGCCATGCGTTTTTCAAGTCATCCTCCTGGACCTCCCATGGGCATTCAGACCAAAACTTCTCAAAGTCTTCTTGAAACTAAAGACTTAAGAAAAACCAATAACATATTTTAATGAGAAATAACTTAAACAACAACAACAATCCAGTATAATCCCACAAGTGGGATCCGGGGAGGGTAATGTTGTTTCTAAGTTGCTGACTAGCCTTGTGATGCTCCTGCTTGTCTGTCGAACCATTTTGATTAACCTTCGTAATATAGGCCTAAGTTGTAATACTGAGGAAAACAAGTTCTAGTGCTACTTCTAATAAATCTTTAATAATTCTAGTTCCCGACTAGTCAGATACGTAATAGCCTTAAATTTTAATTAATGCATTTGACAAAAGTTAGTTTTTGTATCTAGCCACAGATTCTGCACACTTCTTCTTCATAATGCGTTTTCTTCAATGTTCTAAGACATCTCTTCTTTACAATATACAGGAATGCTGAGGGAGATCCTGCTAGTATGTAGCTATCATTCTTTTCGTGAAAACACATCGCTGGACTTTAAAGTTATTATTCCAATTTCTTCCTTTCATAACTATACAGGAGAAAGAACTAGTGACCAACATTGTCGATCCATCTCAAATTCTAGATGAGGACTTACTGGAAGAGTTGTAGGTTGTAGAAATAGTAGCGAAATATAGATATGTAAGCTAGCATTGCAAGCTTGAATAAAGAACTCCCCAAAATAAATTTGCATTAGAACCTATTAATACTCCCAGAGATACAATACTATAGTCAAAACAAAATACTAGACAAAGATTGATTTATTCAAACAGACTCATTTGCATATACAGCCAAGAAACTTCCTTTCATGAACTAAAATAAGTTTACTTACCATGGTATCATCCATAAGACTTATCGGACTTGTCTTATCCGAATCATTTAAATTAGCAATCATGTCAAAATTGCAGCAGGAAGTCCAGTCTGTTAAACATTGTACAACAAAACTTAAACATGATAGAACCTCGACGAAGCAAATTTATAACATCAAAAATACTAGAACAAGTTTCCTTTCACTAGAATACAATAGTTTCTAGAGATTCAAATAAATAGACAACATCCACATAGAGCATTGTATACCTTGAATATCTAATATATCATGTAGAAACACAAACAGATTAGTGTATGAGAACGTCCATTTTTCGAAGCTAGTACCATAGGATATAAAACAAAACATCATGTATTAGACTTAGAAGTATCTTTATCATACTTATCCAGTCAAAATTATAGAACATGGATTTCCTAATCATACGTGCAATTTTAATATTTCAGATACAACTGATAACATAGATGTACAAAATCCAGCAAGAACATATCCAAACAATGTTAAAACTACGGAGATTCGTCAATTTTCCATCAGCAACAAACGGGTGGAACAAACTAAGAAGAAAATAAGAAAAAAGATCACCAAAGCTTAAAATATAACAAAGATTAGTGAAAAACTAGAATCAATATACAGAAACTTGTGAAAAGAAAACTCCAAAAGAGAAAGAGATAGCAACACAAGTTTTCTAATTATGAGGCTTAAAAATTAGTAGCAACCATAATGTAAACCAGAACAAAAGCAAAATCATAAAACAAAAGAGAAAGAGAAGATAAAAGGGAGCATATGTGAATTCAGAAACTCACGCAAATAAAGGTGATACCTTGAAATAGTGGAAGCAGAAGTGAAATTTTGAGCAGTTAGAGGAGTGAAGAGATGGAGAAGCAGAGAGTTATACTGTGTATATAAAATAGTACATCTAACTTACTGCTCCTTCAGTTTCTATTAGAGCTTAAAATAGCAAATTCACTTTCATGTACTTCAAGACCATTTAGTGCTTAGTGTTCTGTTCTATTGCATTTCAAATGTAAAATTGTGGCATATCTATAGTCGAAGAAAGTAATATATGTGTGTGATAATGACTAACATGAAAAGTGATGCTATATCATTTATTCTTAAGAATTTTAATAAAAAATTTCTTAGGATCAAAAGCAAGTAATTGAAACTTTCACGCCTTAAAAAAATAATATACCTCAGAACTTTGAATATGGGATACTAGTGCCATCATGCCCTGTTTTAATATTTTTTTATCACTCAGTAGACGAGCTTCCATGACTTCTCATTTGTTCCGCTCCTCCTCAAGTTGATTTTCCACTTCTATTAGTTTGCACTCTACATTCTCTCGTTTATGGCGTTCTTATTCCACCTCTTTCTGTTGTGCTTGCAGTTGCTCCTGAGTTACATGCATAGATCTTCTACTAGCTGGCTTGACTCCCGATCCTTGACCGCGGTAATATCCTGACTTTTCTCCAACAAGTTTTACAAAAGCAGCATTAATAATTGGGTCCACATCAGTACCCTCTTCCACTTCTTGAATTTGTTCAGCCACAATTTCTGTCAGCTTATCCTACAAAATATTGTACAAGCTTAAACTTGCAATATTTGTTTCAATCGGCTCTTATTCGAGGATAAAGATAAGAGCTTTGTATATACATTAAATTCAGTAAAGACATCATTAACCCAATGTCCTGACTTCATGTGAGTCATTTTTCAATGTTTTTGAAGATTTGGCTCTTTGCTGGTTCTTGAATCTCTCTGGCAAAAAATATTATATGTTATTAAAGAAAAATGATCAAAATTAGTCAAAATAGAGACATATCTTACCGCATCATAAGATACTGCTTGGAAGGACTTTCTGCCACACATATGATTCATTTCTTGTTTTTTCTTATTAGTCTTATTTCATGCACTCATTTGCTGCATGAATATGTTATAATTTAAGTAAGAAAGTATAAGAAGAAACTAAGAAATATTATAAAGTTAAATCCATTTAATTTTGATGTACTCATAATTACCTTAAAAGCATCAGAACTGAAATAGTCCACTAAAAAATTCCATTCGGCTTCATTAACCTCCGCTGGCATGTTATACAAGCTTTCCTCCTTCATAGAAATTTTTTTGAAATGATCGTGGATCCTACTACAACGATATCGGTATAAATTATTAGCTGTTTGAAAGATAGTGTCTCGATTGTGTTGTGTGTCTAAAAGTTGAAAGGTGTCCTGCACTCAAAAAAAACTTAAGTGAGCTTACATGAGAATAGAACTTTCATTGTCTACCAATGTGTTGAAGACCTTTCAGGTCAACATATCTAAAGTTGGTTTACCATTGATAAATTATCAGTATACTTTATTTGTACACTTACATCCTTGTTCTAGTGAATTGTTTTAGTTCAACAGTAATCTGGTATTTAGAATTTGCTTGTGTATTATCTTAGCTACCTTAACAAATAAGTAGGAGTTGAATTAATCAAATGAAAAGTTACAAAAAGGAAGTTTATAAATAAGAATTTGATAAGCTGATCAAGAAAGAGACAATTTTGTTAGAATTTAACAGGTGATCGAGAAGAAACAAAGTGAATTACCAACATATGAGCAACAATTATATCTTTTGCTAGATTAGGAACTTCCTTCCATTTCTTAACATCTTACCTAGCATGCTGGAGAACTTTGACTGAGAGCTCGATAACAAAATCTTTAGCTCCAGAGTCTGTTGCTACTGTTCTATCCGGTGGAATAATCACCTTCAACTTTCCATTGTCATTGTCTTTCCGTTTCTTTTGAACTGAAATCATTGTTGTCTTCCCTCTTCCCTTTATCTTTTTTCCTTCAGCCACATAGGAAAATTTAGGTATATAGCAAATTAAACCTATACAAGCAAGATATTTTAAAGGGCTAAAATTTTAACGAATGAAATAACTTACCTGGTTGTGAACTTGAAACTACATCGGCAATAGGTTCTGTATTATTAGAAACATACACATATATTGTCATGATAGTTTTAATATGTTAAAAATTATATTATCGGACATTAGTCGAATATAGAATTGAAGGCAGCAAAATGATAAGAAAAAGACAAAATCTGTTCAGAAATAATGAGAAACAAAAAACGTTACAAAGCAAAAATCACAAAAATTAAAAATTAAAAATAGTAGAAAGTAGAATAACCATTTCGGCACGGTGATGGATAAACAGATGTCATGTGAAGAAAGCGATTGAAATAAGCAAAGTAGTTTTGAAGACTAGTTGGAGATCACAACCAATCATCATCCTCGTGTTCATTATATTCTTCCTCGGTAAGATATTCTTCCTCAGAAAGGTATTCTTCATTTGTTACAGAATTATTAAAGTCATCCCCATTTTCATGATCAGATTCTTCCCCAACTTCTAAATCTATTTCTTCCTCATTATTAATAGAAGGTGCTTCAACACTCACTCCATCAATATCTTATCTTTGTATTATTATGACATTATTGTTCGATTCTTCTTGAAGGCTTGCTTCTTCCCTTTCAACCAAGTCAATTAATTGATATGGCTCCGCTTCATCTTTTTGTTCGGGAATATCATACAAATTTCGTGGTCTTACCCTTACCACAACATGCCATTTCTCACTTTGACCATGTTTACATAATACACAGATTGAGCCTGTGATCCTGAAATGTATGGATTATTTGTGTTTCGGAGTCATGTCACATCTACACGTATGAATCCATATTCATCCCTTTCGTAACCTCTACTTTGACTTCGACCTCGGGGAGGAACTTCATATCAGTCACACTTGAATAATATGACTGAATAACCCATATATCGGATCTCTAAAATCTCTCTTATCTTTCCATAATAATCAACATTTTCTGTATGCTCATCACTCCTTACAACTACACTAGTATTTTGGGTTTTCAAATATAACTCAGATTTCATTGTTCGAAACCTAAAGCCATTTAAGATATATCCTTTATGGCAATAAACACGATTATTTGAAATTCTTGCCAAAGCTAACAATTCATCGGTAACTCGACCATCGCCATTCTCTTTTAACTGGACCACCTATAATATTTTGTGCGCAAAGTCAAAAACTTTAATACTCCTTATGAAAGTAAAATAAAAAATAATCCTTAGTAAAGATAAACTAGCCTCAAATGATATAGTTTACCTTTTATTCAAACCATAAAGGAAATTCTTCTTTGTGCCTCTTGGTTACATTTCTATTATTTTTCTTTGCCAATATTTCTAAATGTTCTCTAAGGATTGGAAGATTTAGAAAGAAAAAATAAAGAATATTACATCATATCTGTTAAAGGTATTCATAAAAAGAAAATGATGTAACTAAATGAAAAATTATCTTACTCAATCCAAGGTCTGACCTCCTCACAGTTTTGGAGGATATAAAAATAAGCTTGGTTGATTTCAAGACTACTCAAGCTTTTTCAATCACCCCTGCAAATGACTTACCATGACAGTTAAATATGGACAAGTCATTGGGCTTTATGTTAGAAGAATTAAAATTTCTATCCGGACGATTTTACTTTGTCTCCATATTAGTAAAATATTTAGAACAAACTACTATGCAGTCCTCCGCAAGATAGCCCTCAGCAATTGATCCTTCAGGGCGAGCTTGGTTGCGTACATAACCTTTTAATGTGCGCAAATATCTATTAAGTAAAGACAAATTAGTTTTGTAACAAATTTCTATTGAAAGAATAATTCAAATAAGTAAAAATCTAACCTTTCAATGTAATACATCCATCGATATTGAACAGGACCACCCATTTTTGCCTCATTTTCCAACTGAATCATAACATCAAAGAACGTTGGTAGAAACACACATTCCAATTTACAAAATGTCATCCGTATACTTTTATCTAGTTTCTCTAACCTTTCCACATGCAACTCTTTAGTGCACAAATCACTGAACAATAATGACAATTCAATTAAGGTATCATATGCATCCTTTGGCAAAATTCCTTTGATGATAAGTGGAACAATACACTGAAAAAGGACATGGTGGTCATGACTTTTAAGTCCAAATATTCTAGCTTCATTAACATTGACACAACGACCAATGTTAGAAGCATAAGCATCAGGAAACTTTACGTCCTTGACAAGTTAACAAAATTGAATCTTCTTAGCTTTAGACATTGTATAGCTTGTCGGAGGTAGTATGTACTTATTCCCACTTTTTATTGGATGAAGGGGCTTTTTGATTTTCATCTCTTGTATGTCCAATCGAGATTTCAATAAGTCCTTTGTTTTTCCTTCAATATCCAATAGAGTTCCTATCACACTTTCACTAATGTTCTTTTCGATATGCATCACATCCAAATTATGTCTCAACAATAAAGTCCTCTGATATGGGAGTTCAAATAATATACTTTTCTTCTTCCAATTGTCACATATTTCAGCATTTCTTTTTCTTTTTCTTATGTTGCCACCAACTAACCCTTGTGAAGATGCATTAAGTTGTGCAAGAACAGCATCCCCACTCAAAGCTTGTGGTGCAGGTCTTTCTTCCTTTGTATTATCAAAAAAACTTTTATTCTGGCGATAAGGATGATTTATCTCCAAGAACCTACGATGACCCATATAGCAATATTTTTGACCATGTTTCATGTCACGATCCAAAATCCATAAAGGTCGTGATGGCGCCGGACCCCACGGTCAATCAAGCCAACACTTAATTATTAATGAAATTTTTCTTATAATATTTTGAAAACCTTCCTTTTTCATTTTCTTAAATAATAATTATCGAACTTCGACTAAGTAAACAATAATATCTTTAGCAAAGTTAAATGGTAAATAAATCCCGTAATGAATCCCAGAACCTGGTGTCACAAGTGCATGAGAAAATTTCTAAGAATTATACATATACTACAATGTTTGTCCATACAATTGGACAAGGAATTTAAAAATAAAGTACAATACATCTGAGGGAGACTCTGTCGGCTACGGATCGTCTTCGGATGGCGCAGCTCGTCTAAGTCTCAAGTCAGTCACATCGATGCGCCAAGTAGGGCCACCAGCTATGAATGTACATGTGCAATAAAAAAGTACAGCAAGTGTAGCATGAGTATGAAAACAACGTGTACTCAGTAAGTATCCCGCCTAACCTCGAAGAGGTAGTGACGAGAGGTCAACTCTGACACTTGCTAGAGGTCAATTAATATCAGGTATAGTAACAAAATAAATAAATATAAAACAGAGTAAATGTATATAACAAACGAGAATAGATTTCACGGTACGATTCCCTCCTTACAATTTACTCAGCTCTCAATTAGAAATTTCCTTCCGTATATAAGACGTATATATAGATACGGTTTCACCCAAATAGGTTGTTATACTTCAATTAAGGGGAGACCCCTCAGATACACTGGCCTCTAGCCAAATATTACGCACGATTCAATGAGGATAATAAATATTTAGGAAATGCTGAGGCGTATGGCCCGATCCCATAAGAGTAACTGTGCAATGCCGAAGGGTCGAACGACGCGAACCATAGATGCATCTATAAACCTGCCGAGGAGAACGGCCCTCTCCCATGAGAGTGTGGTACATGAATCCTGTCGAGGCGAACGGCCCGATCCCATAAGAGTGTGGTAGGAGGATTTACCCCGCTCGCGAATCATACATGCGACGCAGTTACACATAAATTTCTCGAGTTATTAAAGTATTCTTCCTTTTCTTTTTTCCAAGACATGAACTTTCTGTGAAAACTTTCAAAATTTCCATTTTATAACAAATTTTCGATTCTTTTTTTAAAATTATTTAATAAGTATGCTCAATCTAGCTTCTTCTCAAAGCAAACAATAAATACAATCAGATATAATAACAACAAAGCATGATGTAGGCCTAAAGCTACCCGGACATAGGCATAACTAGTAGCTACGCACGGACTCCCGTCACTTCGTGCGTATGTAGCCCCCACAAAAAGTAGTACATATTTAATTATTTCACATATGGGGACAATTCCCCCTCACATGGTTAGAAAGGAGACTTACCTCACTCCGAAATTCCATAACCGACTTCCAAGCCCTTCCGACGACTCCAAATCAGTTGCACAACGCTCCAAAGCTAGCCAAATAACGGCAACCCAATGAAAATATATTCTAATACGCACAACCATTTAAATTATACAAATTCTTAACTCCACTCGAAGAATTGACAAAATGCCCTCGGGCCCACGTGCCCGGATTCCAAAATTTCTCGAAGATAAATTCTACCCATAGCTTTACTAACTCAAATACATAATTTACTCAAATTTTCATGCTCAAATTCATGGTAAAAGTCCAAAATACCAAATTCTAGGTTTTCTTCCAAATCCCATAATTTCCACAAATTCCCAACCTAAACCATGTATTTAACTTGAAATGGGTTGTAATAACTTACCTTATGATCCTTGAAGAAAATCTCCCCTTGAAGCTCTCCATAATCGTCCAAGCCAAAGTGAAAAATGGAAGAAAATGAGTTAAAACCCATTTAAAATATCACACTGCCCAAGCGACCCTCTTATGCGATCGCATAATATCCTTCCGATCGCATAGGCCAAGCTTGTTGCCTTCCAAATTCTCCTGTGCGATCGCACACCAATACCTGCGTTTGCATAGGCCAAAATAGTAGCCCTCTTATTTCCTATTCTGTGCGTTCGCATTTCCCCGGATGCGATCGCATAAGCCAATATCAGCAGTCTCCTAACTCGCCCTACGCGATCGCACACCTTCCCCTCCGCGATCGCACTAGTCACAAACCCAGCAGCCCTCAAATTGCACTATGCGATCGTGGACCCTCTCATGCAATCGCATAGTGTAGATACCTGCTGCCCTCACACCAGAAAACCAACAATCCTCACAAGGAAAAAATCAACCTGTTGAGCATCCGAAACACGACTGAGGCCCCCGGTACCTCAACCAAACCTACCAACCTGTCCTAATACCTTATTCGAACTTAGTCGAGCCTTGAAATCACATCAAACAACGCCAAACCCACGAATTGCACTCAAATTCAAGGTTTATGAACTTTGAAATTTCAAACTTCTACCTTCGATGCCGAAACCTATCAAATCATGTCCGATTGACCCCAAATTTTGCACACAAGTCATATTCGACATTACGGGCCTGCTCCAACTTTCGAAATCGCATTCCTAACCCGATATCAAAATTTCCACTTCCGGTCGGATTCCTCAAAAACCTTCAAATTTCTATCTTTAGCCAAATGACTTCAAAATAACCTACGGACATCCGAATTCACTTCCAATCGCGCTCCCAACTCCAGAATCACCATACGGAGCTATTCCCAGACTCGGAATCCCAAACGGACAACAGTATCTCTGAAATGCAATTCCACCCAGACTTATGAAATTCTTCTAAAATGCTATCTTCCATAATATTCGTTGAAACTCTCCGGGGTTATCCAAAACCCGATTCGGACATACGCCCATGTCTGAAATCATCATACGAGCCTGCTGGAACCTTCAAATCCTGATTCCGGGGTCGTTTACTCTAAATTCCTATCTTAGTCAATTCTTCGAACTTAAGGCTTCCGAAATGATAATTTTCTTTCCAATTTAACTCTGAACTTCCCGAATTTCAACTCCGACCACGCCTGCGAGTCATAATACCTGAAACGAGGCTGCTCATGACCTCAAATTGCTGAACGACACGCTACAGCTCAAAACGGTCGGTCGCGTCGTTACATTCTCTCCCCACTTAAACATACGTTCGTCCTCGAACGTGCTAGGAACTGCTTTGGAGTTGTCTAAATCACTGTTTAACACCTCGTGCACCTGCCCGTGCTACCACAACCCAGTTGAGCACATTAGCTTGATCAAATCTGAAGATATCCTCTTTTATCCATACAATAAGCTGAGAACCCAATTCCAACACCTGCAATTCTCTGCCAGGCCTGTTTCCAATATATGAACACTGAATTAATCACTACACGAGGTACCCGAATATGATTGCATGCCTCAGCTGAATTGACACCATGCACCACATCATTCACATGCCCATAATAACACTCTCTTCTCATAATAGCTAATATTCCCCGAATCTGATCCTCACAATGCCCCCATGACCCATATACAGGTCCTGTTTCAACTCTTACAACACCGCCACGACAGAAGAGATGAGTAGAGATTCATAACCAACTGCAGAGTTAACGATTCATCGAATCTCCCCTCTTGAATAGAATTATCACCTCATTATGAACCAAATAATGGTGTTTGTCCTTTAATATACTTCACATAATCTTATCGCACTGATCCCTGATCCAATAATCTCGTCTCACCCAGTATGAACTGCTCAAGCAACAAATCACCCCAGGCATGACCAACCGTCTCACATGATGCCACAATGCGCCCATAGGCCACAACTCGAATGCGATACATAAGGAATTGACTCAGGAAGGGACTACTCGACTCACGCTACAAATAGGAACTTTCCTCAGAATATAGGAAGCAAAATACAAGAAAATAAGTATAGGAACCTTGCTCAACATCACACTGTTGCGGCGTGCAACCCGATCCAATTAACATACCCGTGGCGGCGTGCCACCCCATCCACACATGAAATTTACAAAAGAAGATACACACCGAGCTAAATTGCTCATTACCACAAAATACTGGATATCGATCACAAGCACGCTAAGTGCATAATACCATCCTCGGGAGACTGATAGAGCCATATACTGCAAAACTCGAGCACAACTGAGGTGCGATATATATACTCTGAATCTCAAGATCTCTCCTGCTCACATAACACCATCACTACACGGAGACTCAACACATAGGGATTTATCAAGCCGTTGCACAACTCACACGGCACAATCATAATATTACATGAATTTGACGAAGACGGAACAACATCCGATATCCCAACACCCCTCCTCGGGGAGCACTATACTGAAATGAACACATCTAACTAACATGGGGGCCATGATTCTGTTTAACTCCATTCACACACTTCAAGTCGATTATGCTCGCACTGAACTAGGCTAATAGCCTTTCTTGGATCCATAATAACCCATTTCTCCTCATAACACGCAAGAACCACCATCATAATCGGGACTACACCCCACAATCTGCAACAAAGATAAACTGAACACCTTCCAGGCATACTCTCAAATAAGCAATATTACACTTCTTCATACTCAGTCTAAATCTTCGATCCATTAAGTGACTACATGTCACACTCATACGATCTTCCCGTGGTCATGCTCCCACATTATTCCACACAAGGTTAACACGTTTGCACATCCATACCACCGGCCACACTAACACTGTAAAACAAATCAAGAACCCATAACCAGGGTGCAAGCCTCTTTCACCAAACACCGATCTCAGGTGACACTGAAGACAACATTCAATTTCCTTTTTCTTGCTCATCCGAGCTCATGACATCCTCGTTAACACCGAACCGCAATCTCGATTCTTACTCCCCGTTACATACTGTTTACTGCACCTAACATGCCAATATGAGATAATACAAGAATTCCATCATAACTCCTGAACCACTAATAGGGTGAACACTTCATCATATAGAAACATTTTACTTACCTCGATTCAAGAGAACCATAACAACACACGAGTGAATTCTCATAATCACAAAACAGGCAAATCCTCAAGGAATAGCCTATACCACCATAATCCTTCCGGGATCCGCCTAACCTGACAAGCTATAATACTTGAATGCTTCCAAATAAAAATCTATTATGACGGCCGACAAGCCTCGCACACACCGGCACAAACCACATGCATAACTCAATAACACTGAAGGACTGATCACTGTCGTACATGTGTCATTTCAACCATGGCTAACCAATCTATCTTCTTTTAATCATCCTTAATTGCCTCAGAAATAATAGTAACCCCATTCAACACATAACAACCTCAATCCTTACTCATCCCCGTGGCCTTGATTCACGAGACCATGCTTTCTCAATCCCACAAACCGTCTCATGCCCTCCTTGTGCGCATTCACAACTTCGACTCATATACCCCTCCTGATAATCTTCCTACAATCCGGAGTTTCTTTCTACCTCTCCTCCAATACTATCCTGTACACTGAAAATAACATATAACACTCCAACCATTTTCCCTTTTTCAGAAATCACGCTGCAAAAGCTCGATTCTTAATCATACTGCTGCCTGAAACCCTTAAACACCGCATTCTTAACTTCGAATTCACGAGGGTCACCATTGAGAGTCACCCACTCTGACTTGGCCCTGAACACAATCAACTCTAAGGCTCTTCTAGCACACGAACACCCTTTCAATGAAGCACTTTACTGAGTCACTACCCTTACAACTCGCTTGTGCCTTACGCATAAATTCCGAATCCTCCAAAGCCTAACCCTGGTCAAACAGGGCCAATTTTTGTATGCATTTATCAAATCTCATGCGCAATTGCCATTTTACTCTTCTCTTCTTATCTGCAACAACTTGACAATATGCCGATAATCCGCACCCCCATGAGAAGATAATCATGCAACCCAATTGCAGGCGGTGGGACCCTCCCACTTAGCCTGAAGCTACTCCTTGCACTCTAGACCCATCGAGATCCTTTCTCCTTTGCTGACATGATCTTGCTCAACCAATCCGTCAATTTCTCCTAAGTCTTCCTATTAGCATTCCATGAATGCTCAAATTCTCTAGCATCATTCGCGTATTCAGCCTCCTACCGAGTAGCCACTAGAATTCCTCGCAGAAACTTGCCAACCACACAACCGCTAACCTGCTCCCAGGAGATAACCCACTTGTGGAAATTACCAACTGACACCTTCCAACGGCACTGTACTGCACAATCTTTACGACATCAATACCCCATCCTACGCCCTTCTTCATTTACCAACTTTACTAGTCTGTCCGCTCCCCATGGACATCTATTAAATGTGCGACAATATCTCCAACTTCGCCGCCATATTGCATCCTTCTTCATCCCTAACAACTCCTCTCTGTTGTATCCAACCTTCGCCGAAATGACCAACATTTCAATTTAAGCCCATGGACCTAATCATCGTCCACGAAAATCCTCAAATCACTCCAAACATCTCCTCAAGATAGACAGTTGTCTTTCCACTAAACTCAGATGTTACGCTGCCCCTCTCCCACTTTAGTTAAACTTATTCCTTTAAGCACTACCTGACTTCCTTGTCTTACACCTGGCCCTTTAGAAATTGAGTCGATGCCTGACACTTCTCACATGTCTTCCTTCATCGTATGCTGCCCAACTGTTGCCTCAATTCACTATCATTCTTTGTAGCTCTTAAACCAGCAGATCACCACGACTCCAAACTCTCCAAAGATCATCTTTCTCGAGCTGCCTTCATTAGCAATACTTATTCAATACTTGAACCACCGCACACCACGGTCTCTGACAGTCGCGTCTTCAATACTTATTCACAATACTCTGACCCCATGCTACCGAAGAAACTATAGCACTGGCGAACTTAACACATTCCATTTGATCAAAGACGACGATATCATATTTACCGATGAAAATTCCACCTCACTTGAAAACACCAAGTCTTATTGCTTCATCACCCAAACTTGAACATTCATAGTCCAACTGCCCTTCCTCCGCCGGAACAAAAATAATGAAATCTCGAAATCACGCTATGAGAAGACCTCCCTTTAAGTCATTCATTACCCCGACACATGGGCAAGCATTCTACCATCATATCAACATCGCGCGATAACCAATCGTAAGCACCATAACAATCTGAGAATAGCCTCAAGGCTCTCGGAAACACAATTACTGAGCTGAAACAACATAATATCCTTCCGCCGAGCAACGGCAATAGCCCCAACCAACTACGCATGGAAAACATCACGCACCATATCCGTAGCACCATTACGATTCCTCAAACCCTAGATTTATAGCAAGCGCTTCGCGGCGTGTAAGATTGAGTAAGAAGAAACATAGGCATAAGCCTCAAAGGAATCAAATCGCACGATAAGGAATCAAGAAAGGAAGTACTCCTAACAACCATGTAGCCTCTCGAAGATAAGTACAGACATCTCGGTACCGATCCGCAAGACTCTACTAGACTTGCTCATGACTCGTGAAACCTAAGGGAACCTAGTGCTCTGATACCACGTTGTCACAACCCAAAATCCATAAAGGTCGTGATGGTGCCGGACCCCAAAGTCAGGCAAGCCAACACTTAATAATTAATGAAATCTTTCTTATAATATTTTGAAATCATTTCTTTTTCATTTTCTTAAATAATAATTATCGAACTTTGACTTAGTAAACAATAACATCTTTAGCAAATTTAAATGGTAAATAAATCCCATAATGAATCCCAGAACCTGGTGTCACAAGTGCATGAGCAAATTTCTAAGAATTATACAGATACTACAATGCTTGTCCGAAATACAATTGGACAAGGAATTTAAAAATAAAGTACAATACATCTGAGGGAGACTTTGTCGGCTGCGGATCATCTCCGGATGGTGCAGCTCGTCTAAGTCTCCAAGTCAGTCACATCGATGCGTCAAGCAAGGCCACCAGCTATGAATGTACATGTGCAATAAAAATGCACAGCAAGTGTAGCACGAGTATGAAAACAACATGTACGCAGTAAGTATCCCGCCTAACCTCGAAGAGGTAGTGACGAGAGGTCAACTTTGACACTTGCTAGAGGTCAAATAATATCAGGTATAGTAACGAAATAAATAAATATAAAACAGAGTAAATGTATATAACAAACGAGAATAGATCTCACGGTACGATTCCCTCCTTATAATTTACTCAGCTCTCAATTAGCAATTTCCTTCCGTATATAAGACGTATACATAAATACGGTTTCACCCAAATAGGTTGTTATACTTCAATTAAGGGGAGAACCCTCAGATACACTGGCCTCTAGCCAAATATTACGCACGATTCAATGAGGATAATAAATATTTAGGAAATGCCGAGGCATACGGCCCGATCCCATAAGAGTAATTGTGCACTGTCGAAGGGTCGAACGGCGCGAACCATAGCTGCATCTATTAACCTGCCGAGGCAAACGGCTCTCTCCCATGAGAGTGTGGTACATGAATCCTACCGAGGCGAACGACCTGATCCCATAAGAGTGTGGTACATAAGTCCTGCCGAGGCGAACGGCCCGATCCTATAAGAGTGTGGTAGGAGGATTTACCCCGCTCGCGAATCATACATGCAACACGGTTACACATAAATTTCTCGAGTTATTAAAGTATTCTTCCTTTTCTTTTTTCCAAGACATGAATTTTCTGTGAAAACTTTCAAGATTTCCATTTTATAACAAATTTTCGATTTTTTTTTTAAAATTATTTAATAAGTATGCTCAATCTAGCTTCTTATCAAAGAAAACAATAAATACAATCAGATATAATAACAACAAAGCATGATTTAGGCCAAAAGCTACCCGGACATAGGCATAACTAGTAGCTACGAACGGACTCCCGTCACTTCGTGCGTATGTAGCCCCCACAAACAGTAGCACATATTTAATTATTTCACCTATGGGGACAATTCCACCTTACAAGGTTAGAAAGGAGACTTACCTCACTCCGAAATTCCATAACCAGCTTCCAAGCCCTTCCGACGACTCCATATCAATTGCACGACGCTCCAAAGCTACCCAAATAACGGCAACCCAATGAAAATATACTCTAATATGCATAACCATTTAAATTATACAAATTCCTAACTCCGCTCGAAGAATTGATAAAATGCCCTCGGACCCACGTGCCCGGATTCCAAAATTTCTCTAAGATAAATTCTACCCATAGCTACTCAAATACATAATTTACTCTAATTTTCATGCTCAAATTCATGGTAAAAGTCCAAAATACCAAATTCTAGGTTTTCTTCCAAATCCCATAATTTCCATAAATTCCGAACCTAAACCATGTATTTAACTTGAAATGGGTTGGAATAACTTACCTTATGATCCTTGAAGAAAATCTCCCCTTGAAGCTCTCCATAATCGTCCAAGCCAAAGTGAAAAATGGAAGAAAATTAGTTAAAACCCGTTTAAAATATCACACTGCCCAGGCGACCCTCCTATGTGATCGCATAATATCCTTCGCGATCACATAGGCCAACCTTGCTGCCTTCCAAATTCTCATGTGCGGTCGCACACCAATATCTGTGTTTGCATAGGCCAAAATAGTAGCCCCCTTATTTCCTCTTTTGTGCGTTCGCATTTCCCCGGATGCGGTCGCATAAGCCAATATCAGCAGCCTCCCAACTCGCCCTACGCGATCACACACCTTCCCCTTCGCGATCGCACAAGTCACAAACCCAGCAGCCCTCAAATTGCACTATGCGATCGCGGACCCTCTCATGCGATCACATAGTGTAAATGCCTGCTGCCCTCACACCAAAAAACCAGCAATTCTCACAAGGCAAAAATCAACCCATTGAGCATCCGAAACACGCCCGAGGCGCCGGGTACCTCAACCAAACCTACCAACCAGTCCTAATACCTTATTCGAACTTAATCGAGCCTTGAAATCACATCAAACAACGCTGAAACCACGAATCACACTCAAATTCAAGCTTTATGAACTTTGAAATTTCAAACTTCTACCTTCGATACCAAAACCTATCAAATCACGTCCTATTGACCCCAAATTTTGCACACAAGTCATATTCAACATTACGAACCTTCTCCAACTTTCGGAATTGCATTTCGACCCCGATATCAAAATTTTCACTAACAATCGGATTCCTCAAAAACCTTCAAATTTCTATCTTTAGCCAAATGACTTCAAAATAATCTACGGACATCCGAATTCACTTCCGATCGCGCTCCCAACTCCAGAATCACCATACGGAGCTATTCCCAGACTCGAAATCCCAAAAAACAACAGTATCTCTGAAATGCAATTCCACCCAAACTTATGAAATTCTTCTAAAATGTTATCTTCCATAATATTCGCCGAAACGCTCCCGGATTATCCAAAACCCGATCCGGACATACTCCCAAGTCCGAAATCATCATACGAGTCTGCTGGAACCTTCAAATCCTGATTCCAAGGTCGTTTACTCCAAATTCTAATCTTAGTCAATTCTTCCAACTTAAGGCTTCCGGAATGAGAATTTCCTTTCCAATTTGACTCTGAACTTCCCAAATTTCAACTCCGACCATGCCTGCAAGTCATAATACTTGAAACGAAGCTGCTCATGACCTCAAACTACTTAACGACACGCTAGAGCTAAAAACGGTCGATCGGGTCGTTACATTTCAAGTATATGGAACAAGTATGTACATGGCAAACTGAACAAGCTAATTTACCTTTGGTGCTCCAACCAGATAACATACCATAAGCTGGAAAGTCATTAATCATCCACAACAAAGCATCATGCAAGTGAAAATTTTGTTTCTTAAAAGCATCATAAGTCTCAATTCCACTCTCCCATAAGGTTTTTAAATCATCAATCAAGGGTTGGAGGTATATGTCAATATTGATACTAGGACGTTTTGGTCCAGGAATAAGTAAGGATAACAAAATATTAGATTGTTTCATGCATATCCACGGGGGAAAACTATATGGAATTAAAACTACTGGCCACATGCTATAGGTATTACTCATCGAACCAAAAGGATTAAAACCATCTAAAGCAAGCCCAAATCTTACATTACGTGGATCTGAAGCAAAACTTGAATGTTTTTCATCAAAAGTTTTCCATGCCAATGAGTCAGATAGATGCCCTAATACTCCATTATTAACTCTCTTATTTTTATGCCATGTCATTTCTTTCGCGGCTTGTTTTTTCATAAATAATCGTTTTAATCTTGGTATCAAAGGTAAGTATCTAAGAATCTTTCTAGGAATTCTTTTATTTCTCTTATTCAATTTTCTTAAAGCAACTTCATCATCAATATCTTCTCCTTTTCTTACTATCCATCTTTTTTCACTATATCTAGGGCATTGCTCAGGATCAACATATCTCTTTCTCTATAAAATGCAATTATTAACACATTCGTCTATCTTCGCATATTCTAGACCCAAATCTTTTATGATCTTTTGAACTTCATAGATGGAATTAGGGATCACATTTCCTTTGGAAAGAGCACCACTCAATAATTTTAACAAAGAGACAAAAGAAGTATTACTCCATCCATGTAGGCACTTCATCTGAAAAAGACGCATTACAAACGAGAGTTTGGAGAACTTTTCACAATCTGGATATAACTTTTTCTCTGCATCCTTTAATAACCTATAGAAACTTTTAGCTTCTGTATTTGGCTCTTCGTACCTAGCTCAGTGGTCTCATCAAACTCATGACTATTAGAGGGAACACCACGATATATGTCATGAAACATTTCAAAAGTGCGAGCATCATCATTCCCTAAATTTGAATCTGTATCAGAATTTGTTTCATCATCTGAAGATGAATCCGACTCACCATGATAAATCTACCTATCTATCACGACCCAAAATCTAACCATGGTCGTGATGGCGCCTATCGTATTACAAGGCAAGCCTACTTCCCAAAATATTACTACTAATTTTATTATAAGAATTTAATAAAACATTTCCAATAATTTGATTCCTAATAAACTAAACCAACTCTAAATATAAATAATATAAAATACGGAAACGAGTCCCAAACATCGGGGTGTCACCAAGTCATGAGAGTCTAAAACTATGAACTAAGATATAGTATTGTCTAAAAGAATAAATGATAAAAGGAGTAACAAGGTTCTGTGGACGCTAGCAACTACCATGCAATCTCCACAGATAGCCGGTCTAAACTCAACGATCACCGCGCTCTAACTTACCTGGATCTGCACATAAAGTGCAGGGTGTAGTATGAGTACAACTGACTCAGTAGTAACAGAAATAACTAAGGAACTGAGTAGTAGTGACGAGCTAAGCAAAACAGTCCAATTATTTATTTTCACAATTTAAAAATAACATGAACAAAACAGGTAAATTCCATAACTCAGTAAATGCTACAAGGAAATTTAACAGATAAATGCAACAACAACAAAAGTAAATGCAACCTCGTAGCAATGTCACCCCATCACTCAGCACTCAACACTCAGCACTCTCAACACTCTACGCTCATTGGGGGTGTACAGAATCCGGAGGGGTTCCCAAAGCCCAAGCGCTAAGCACAGACAACTCACATGCAATCATATCAATACCTGGATCTGCACGGTCAACTCATGTGCTACGCAGACAACTCATGCGTTATGGTATCAATACCTGGACCCGCACGGTCAACTCACGTGCTAAGCGGACAACTCACGCGCTATGGTATTAATATCCTCACAACCAGGCCCTCGACCTCACTCAATCATGTACCTCACTAGCCTCACAATCATCAACAAATAAGGGGACACAACCCACATCAAGTATCACAGCATATTAGCAAATAATAAAGACTGAGGTAAACATGTACAATAATTTCTATGACTGAGTACAAATAATGTGAGCATGAATAAAGTCTAAGCATGATCTCTAACATAAAGGCAGACAAGTTCGACAACAAGTAACTACGTAAACACAGATAATGGTTATTAGGCCTCAAGCCTCACGGGACGGACCAAGTCTCAATCCCTCTAGGTGTACACACACACGCCGGTCACCTAGCGTGGGTATCACCACCAAATAGTCACATGATATCAAATTCTCCGGGTTTATACCCTCAAAGCCAGAGTTAAAATAGTTACTTACCTTAACTGCGTAAAATCCTACTCCGGGATGCCCTCGTCTCTGGACTCGATTTCCAAAAGCTCTGAATCTAACAATAATCATATTAATACCATCAACATAGGCTAACGAATTGAATTCCACAATAAAACTACAAAATATGCCAAAAGAATCCGAAATCGGCCGAAACCCGGCCCCCGATCCCACGTCTCGAATTTAGTAAAAATGGCAAAATCAAAACCCTCGTCCTCTCCAGAGTCTAACCATATAAACTTTATCAAAATCGGACTCCGTTTGGTCCCTCAAATTCCTACCTAAAACTCTCCAAAACTCGAGCCCTAACTCCCTCAATTTCACTTTGAAATCATCATTCAAATCCCAATAATGAAGATGGATTCATGAAATATAACCAAAACCTAGTAGAGAATACTCACCCCAATTCCTATGGTGAAGATCGCCTCCAAAATCGCCGAAATCTGAGCTCCCCAACTCAAAATATGACTGAATGAACAAACCCTAGTTTTATATATTTTTCTCCCAACTATTCTACCTCGTTTCTCATACCAAACAATCTCAAAACTCGTTTTTTATGCCTCGAATAGATTCCTTGTGAAAGGTTAGTCAAGTTAAGATTTTGAATCACTCAATTTGACCTTATAATAAAGGAGATAGATTGGTTTCAATATTTGCAAATAGTGCAGATTTTTAAATACGCCGTCACTGGCATTTCTGTAATTAATCTGGAAAAAAATCTAGCAATCTAATTCTTAGTAAAACGACCATAAAATTCACATACGGGGTCCAAATTCGACGATTCTTTTTGCTTTGACTTCGTAATTACGATACAAATCTAAAGTTTCAATCAAAACAGAAATCAGAGCTCATTTGTTTAATGTGGTACCATTTATGCTTGAAGAAACAACGTCGAAACATAAGAAAAAAGAGCGCAACACAACCTAAATCTATCCGAAACTCATCCAAGTCCCTCGGGGCCTCAACCAATAATTCCAACAAGTCATATATCACTACGCGAATTTAGTCGAACATTCGGAACACTCAAAACAACACCAAAACACCAAATCAGCCTCAGATTCAAGTCTAAGAACTTCTAAACTTCCAAAATTCGCCAATGACGCCGAAACCTATCAAACAACGATCGAATGACCTCAAATTTTGCATACACGTCACAAATGACACTACGAACCTACTCCAACTTCCGGAATTCCATTCTGATCCCGATACATGATTTTCCACTGTCAATCTAAATGGCCAAATTTCCAACTTTTGCCAATTCAAGCCTAATTCTACCATAGACCTCCAATTCAAGCCTCTAAAATCACCCAATGAGTTCGTTTATTCATAAATCAACTTTCGGTTGACTTTTCTAACTTAACTTTCTAACTAAGACACTAAGTGTCTTATTTCACTCCAAAACTACTCCGGACCCAAACCTACCAACTCGATGTAACTCAACACAGCTGAAAAACACATAAAGAAGCAGAAATGGAGGAAACGGGACTATAACTCTTGAAACGACTAACCGGGTCGTTACACTATCATAGGTCGGATCTATTCACCACCTAAGTAAATCTGTCTTAACCACATCGCGAGATTTTCTAAGCACATTACTACATTTAATGCACAGACAATGAATTCTTACACCAACCTCGGGATTAGAAAATGCAAAGTTCAAAAAATATTCCACACCATTTAAGTATTCTGGTAATGTGCTATTCTTAATAAGTAGTCAATTCTTATCCATCATATACTTGCCTACAATAAAATATAAAACAATAACTGTAAAACTATATAATTAAAATTGTAAAACATTACAATTAACTTTTTCTCATAAGTTCACAACTACATAAAGCCAAAAATTCACAAGCTAATGATCGACTTTGGATGCAATTAAATATTCAATATGACAATATAACTGGAACTTAAAAGGAGTGATGAATTATGTTGATAGACAGATAGTTCTAAGGACCAATAAGTAGGTGCATTCTATTAACTCCAAAATCATATTTTCTCCAAGTATCAGATAGTCACACTTTCATCGGCTCTAGTATTACAAGTTTTGACTTAATTATCTAATATAGAAGTTAGATAAAGTCTCTGTATTAGAACATAGTTGAAATAAAAATATATAATTTGACCTAATAGCCATTGAAGCGAAGGAAGATAAGTAGCATCTTGAAAAGTAACAACAAAAAAAGATAGCAAGTGAAAAAAAAGAATCTGAAGTTCCAAAAATTGAACAATGCATCTGCGACTACTAAAAGTAAAGGAACTGTAGATTTTAGCTTTGAAAACTAAAACTAAGGAGAATAAATAGTTTCTATTTTAAGCAAAGCATGTCAGATTAACTAAAAAATTTAAAGTGATTCCATTAGGCATGGTCTTAATTAAACGCTTGATACTGACAATAAAGGTTAACCATCCAACGATGCTAATTCTCAAAGTTCCTCAAAGCCTTGGCCTTAAACTTATCTGCCACTATACCTACACATTGGTGCAAACTGTTGCCACAAGTTTCAGAAATGGTCTCCATAAAAATCTCCTCTGCATACTTAGAATGCATGTATCCACTAGTGAACATTGACCTTCTAAACACACTGGTCCCGTTGGGAAGATTCACAGACAGATTACCAAATTCTCTCCACCATAATTCTTTGACTTCCAACCATCGGATGCAATATGAAAGAACATAGCATCACGAATCTTCACCTCGGATTCAACCTTTGCTTCCTCATAGTTAGCATCCAATCTTGAACCCACAAAATTTCTCCTTGAGAATGGCGGCAAACCATTGGTTTCGGACTATCACTACTGGTATGTTGTTATGGTTGTTCATTGATAAGAGTTCTCTTGTTGTTTCATCAAGGTTATAAAAGGATTCTGGTAAAGGTTGTCATAAATGGGAGAAGTTCTCTCCGTTTTTGTTTACTTAATTGAACCTTCTGTGGATTCGATCTTATGATGTTTTTCTCCCTCTTTTGTTTCTTCCCTACATTTCCGTGTGACCTCTAGCTCTTGGCCCCCTGAGAAGAGAGTCGATTATAATTGATCTTCTGTATTTATTATTTTGCAAAGTTGAATTAAGCTTGTGAATGCTTCTCTTTATGCCTATTTCTCATCTTCATAAAGTTGCTCTTCGTATTAAAATGAAAATGTGATCTTTTTAGGTCCCTATGTTTTGTTTACCTGTGAACTTATTGCTTCTTTCTAATAACAAATTTTTCCAGCTTACTACCGTGGAACCATGGTATTGTTGGTGTATGATGTTACTGACGAATCCTCCTTTAACAGTAAGGTTCTTTGTCCTGATACTCATATAATCTGAGATGCAGTTCATATGTCAACTTTAACCTCTTTTACAACTTTGGTGAATCTGCTGCATTATTCCATATCTTGATCTATTTTCTGCACTTAGAGCTCTTAGAAATGCTGCATTAGTTCATATCTTTATCTGTTTTCTGCATTGTTCAGTACTCCCTGACTAAATGTCCTTTTTCTTTCTTTCATTACTTTTCTCTTTATTTTTCCTTCCTTGGGGACGAGTTGTAACTGTCACGACCCAAATTCTCAACCCTCGGGATCGTGATGGCGACTAACACCACACTTGCTAGGCAAGCCAATGTTAGAACTTAATTAACCATTTTCCTTTAAATTTATTTAAACACGAATAAACAATTCCAAATAAACACGAAATTCAAAACTTTCCAATGACTGATATCAAGAATAATATTAGAAATAATAAGACGAACCACGAACTAATACTAAATGTATAACTACCTAGGGTCTGGTGTTACAATTCACGAACTACTAAAGAATACTACAAATAATTGGGTTGAAAGAAATGTATCTTTGTTTTGAATGAAATAAAATAGTATCTAAATAATAAAGGTAAGACTCCAGGAATCTGCGGACGCCAGCAAATCTACCTCGTGTCTCCGTGCGAATAATGTCAGCTACTACTTTCACCTAACTCTGACCGGTACCTAGATCTGCACAAGAAGTGCAGAGTGTAGTATCAGTACAACCGACTCCATGTACTGAGTAAGTGTCGAGCCTAACCTCGACGAAGTAGTGACGAGGCTACGGCGGGGCATTAACAATATAACCTGTAAACAATATATAATAAAGCAAGAAGGAAATTCTAAACTAAACAAAACAATAATCTGTAGCAATGAATAAAATAACTCAGCCACCTTTTCCAGGTCTCAGCTATAACCAATTCTCACATAAGTTTCCAACTTTCCAAATTCCACTTTGAAACAACCGTAAGTACATAATATGATAAACAGTAAAGTAAAACAGTAAGTTTTCAAATCCTTGTGTTTAAAAATCAGTAAAACATAAATGTCCTTCCTTATCGCTCCTTGTTGCGGCGCGCAACCCACTCCCACTTGTCCACCCTTATTGCTCATCCCTATATATATCACCCTTATTTCTCCTGTTGCGACGTGCAACCCGATCCCACATGTCCACCATTATCACTCTTTGTTGCGGCGTGCAACCCGCTCCCACCAGACAATCACATCTCTTTATTTATAAAAAGATTTTTACAATTTAAGTCAAAGCATTTCACAATAGTTATGTCTCAACAATTGTAAACAGAACAAGTTTCACTTTAAATAACAGTAAGAGCAAAATATGAAATAATGACAATAAAACAATGAGTATTCCAGCCTTTATTTTGTAAACAGTAAAACATGAATATTCTCCCTTATTGCTCATTGTTGCGGCGTGCAATTCGATCCCACATGTCCACCATTATTGCTTATATATATATCACCCTTATTTCTCCTGTTGCGGTGGGCAACCCAATCCCACTTGTCCACCCTTATTACTCCTTGTTGCGGCGTGCAACCCGCTCCCACCAGACAAATCACATTTCATCTCTTTATTTATAATAAAGTTTCACAAATCAGATTCCAAGCCTTTCACAATACTTAAATCTCAATTATCATAACCAAGAAACTGTACAATTCAGAAACTTCACCAATTATCATTACACAGCGAAACCACCAAAATGTATAATGTAACACTGACAACCAGCTCAACCAGATGTACCACAATGTGACTAAGGAACAAGTAACACTTTTAAAATACGTGAAACAATATTTAACAACAAGTTGACGAATCAAGTATACATGACGGTATCAATGATCATAAAATAATTAAACTATGGATCAATTAAATTGGAAACCGGGAAGGGATCATGTTCAACAAGTAATTTGGGGGTGCATAGATACTCGTCACCTCATCTATACACCACACATGCAAATTCACATAGCATTTAATTGGGGATTCATATTCCCTCAAGTCAAGGTTAAACCAAGCACTTACCTCAATTTCACAAGCAAATCACTGCTCTAGCATAACTTTTCCTTTAGAATTTGCCTCTAACCCGCTCTAATCCAATCAAAATTGGTTCAATATCATCAACTATTGCTTAAGGAATTAACTTTAATGAAAAACTAAAGTTTTCCTATGTTTTCTTATCAAAATACAAAAATCGACCCCGGGCCCGCTTGGTCTAAACTCGAGGTTCAGACCAAAACCCGTTTACCCATTCTCCCTCGAGCCCGGATATACAATTGGTTTTGGAATCCGACCTCAATTCGAGGTCTAAATTTCGAAATTCCTAAGTTTTACCCAAAAATCCCATTTTTTACCATGAAAACTCTAAATGTTTGGTTGAAATCTTGTTAAAAATTGTTAAGGATTGAAAGAAATTGGTTAGAGATCACTTACCAATGATTTGGAGAAGTTTGGGTCTTTGAAAAATCGCTTATGGAGGTTTAGGGTTTGAGAAAATTGAAAAATGGGTGAAAATCCCATCTAAAATCTTACTTAGCAGGTTGCAGATGTCGCATTTGCGACCCAGGGTTTGCATTTGCGACCCTCACAAAAGCGAAGAAACCCTTTTCAGTTGCGAACAAGGAAAGGCTGGGAAAAAGTCGCATTTGCGACAAAATGCAAACTGGGCACACCAGAAACCAACACTGTTTCCCGACACAGAAATGAGCATAACTTTCTCATACGTTGTCCAAATTCAATTATTCTTTTTTCTATGGCTCCGTAATTACGATACGGATCTAATGGTTCAATAAAAACTGAATTTGGAGATTATTTTCTTAATGTAGTATAATTTATGCTTGAACAAACGACGATGAAGCATAAAATAAAATACAACATAGCCTAAACTTATATGAAACTCACCCCAAGCCCTCGGGGCTCCAAACCAAATATGCACGCAAGTCTAAAAATATCATACGGACTTGCTTGTGCAATCAAATCATAAAAATAACATCAAAAACTATGATTTTAACCTCAAAACTCATGATTTTCTCAAGAACACTCAATTTTTTAAATTTTTCAACCGGACGTCCAAATCACGTCAAATCAATTCCGATTCTCGCCAAATTTCACAGATAGGACCTAAATATCATAACAAACTTGTACCAGACTCCGAAACCAAAATACGAGCCTGATATCATCAATTGCACATATTATTTCATTTCTTTATTTCTGGAATTAACCAGCAAAACAATTTTCTTCAAAAATTATTTTCAAAGACTTGGGACCTCGGAATTCAATTCCGGGCATACGCCCAAGTTCCATGGCATATTTTACTGCGAACCTCCCGGGATCGTCAGAATAGAGATCCGAGTCCGTTTACCAAAAATGTTGACCAAAGTCAACTAAATCTAAATTTTAACTCTAGAAATTACTAGAGGCTGTAAGTGCATTCTCTCCTTCTCCATCTTCTGGAAAGCACTCTTTGAGCATGCTGACAGAATGATTGACACTCACACCTCTCTCATTTCCAGTGATTTCGGTCAGACTCTAACTTGAGATGTTATAGCGCTGTGAAATAAGGACATTCTGATCGACCCGATTGGCTCTCGTTCTGGTTTGGCGGAAAGGTGAAAAGCACTAAATCTTTCTTCCTGGTTGGTGTACGGTGGAGGTTGGTTGAAGATGATGTTACGCGGCGTTCAAAACCAGTCTTGAAGTGAATGAATTAGAAAGAAGAAAAATATGATTAGAAATTCTCGCGAAGCATCTGTCTTACCGGTAATCTCCCATTCCCGCCGTCGAGAGACTTTAATAACTATAGCATGCCAGAAACGGGGAGTTGAGGTGGTTAGACCTATACCCCGAAATGCTCCCAGCATAGGAGCCTATGGTTCCATTCTTGTTGTTGCTGGAGGTACACATCCCTCTTCTCGGTGTGGAACAATATACGGCCCCTTAAATNGAAGCTTGCCATTCTGTTTATTTGGCCGAATCCGACTCTGGGCCTGCCCTTTTGCTAGCTTTTTCATTATGCTGGTTCAACTACTGCTTATGCTTGAAATATCTAAACACCTGAAATCCACTCTCAATAGATGCTGCCCCTTAAACAGTGTGAAAGGGTGGTAGGTAGAACTAAGGGAATAATCTTTTTTGGTTCGGTAATGGAATCAATAGCTTTCCCGAACAGGGATATAGGAAGAAGACAATAGCCTACAGGCTTGCCAGCGGACTTGCTTGACCTATTGAAATGCCAGTATAGACTTATGGCACATGGTCGGCTAGCTAAAGGTCACCTTCGGTTAGTCCTTCATTAAAGGGGGGAAAAGAGGGGTGGGGCTTTGTTCTGGGGGGGTTTTTCATATTTTTACATAAAAGCTTTTCGGGTTCACGCCCGGACTGCGCACGCAAATCGAAGTATTTAAAATTAGTCTTTTTATGGCTAATAAGACTAGAATTAGATCTAATTTCATAAAATGACCTCTTGGGTCATCACAGTAACTGTTCGATCCTATCTGCAGACATTAGGAACTGGATTCGTAACATTGAGCAGCATGCCTCAGATAATGTCAACAAAATACTTGTAGGGAACAAGGTTGACATGGATGAAAGCAAGAGGGTAGGTTCTCGTTTGGGCTGATTCTTTTTCTATAATTTTTCTTGCTCTTTTCCCCCACCATTAGGGGTGGCAAGACACAATATCCCTAAAGTAGGAAAGAAGAAGAGAGAAGTGGATAGAAATAGAGTAGTTTGATGGTTTGTGTTTCAATGAAGATCTAATTATTGGTCAAAACGAACCTTTTTGTAGGCTATTCCTACTTCAAAGGGCTAAGCACTTGCAGATGAGTACGGGATTAAGTTTTTTGAAACTGTATGTACGTTCAACAACCTATAAAGAAATGTTGGTAGGTTTGGCTTTACTAAATCTTACTGTTTCATTGCATAGTGCAAAGACAAATCTTAACGTGGAACATGTTTTCTTCTCAATAGCAAGAGATATAAAGCAAAGGCTAGCAGACACAGACTCCCAAGCTGAGGTAACTTAACTAGTTTGGTAAATTCTTAAGAATTATTTAGATAAGGTAGGGAGACGAACAAAGACGAGAACCATATATACTTTATATTTTCTTTCCAAATACTGAACTCATTAATTGACGTTGCAGCCTTCGACACTCAAGATTAATCAACCATCAACCAGATGCAGCCTAGAAATCAGCTTGTTGTGGTTCATAAAAATGGATGGGTATTACAGGGGCATTTGCACTTGCTAGGCTCTAAACCACCAAGAAAATCAAAGCAAAAGCTAAAGTTGAAGGCAATATCGTTGGGTCTTGTAATATCTACATTGGTCATTCTTTTTAAACTTAATGTGTGAAAGATAGGTTGACTATTATTTGAGAAGGCAAATTTGTTGCTAAGACCTTTCCAGTTTCCTTCTCTGCTTGACTTTATTAGCTCAAGGATATTTGTAACCTAGCTGTTTCTGAATCTTATGTGTACGCATATACAACTTTTATGATAGAATATTTTTTGGGATTTGCTTAATGTTGGGCCAGGTGATGCTTTAGGACTCTAGCTTTTTCACACTATCTTTAACATAGGTAAAGCACCTAAATCCTCTTTACCACCTGACAACATCAAATGTTGATGTGCATACACACCACCACCACTATCAATTGTACAACCACCACTGCCTATCATACAACCACCACTGCCACCAGTAGCAGTAACAATTGTAGTAGCCATTGAAACAACAGGGGAATAGGCTAATTCAACAGCAAATCTAGAGGGATCAACAATTGCTAAAGGTGGAACTTGGTACGACGTCGTAGTCACTCTCCCCCCCCCACCCCAACTTGAACTACCCCACGTACCACACCCCCACCCCCACCACCATCAGAAGAGCTCTGTTTACGGTGATTAAAAAAAGAACAAGAAACTAAACAAAAATAAAAGAAAAACTTATGCACAATTGCTTTCTGAAGCCTAAGGAATTAGAGAAGAAAAAGTTCAAATCCTAATCTGGCATAGAAGAAATTAAGAAGCCCATACCCAATTAAGTACTTACAACCACAGAAATTGGTAATTCAATAATTTAGTGAAGAAGCAATCGGTAAAGAAATTGAAGATAGAGTTTTTACCAGTTCTTCTCTGATCAGCAACAACATGACACAACAAGGAGGCAGCAAAAGAATGGCTATTTTAAGTAGAACTGATAAGAAAAAGCCTAGCAAGAATGGTTATTAGAGATTGGGCTAAAAGTCCGGGAAAAGTAATTAAAGGTGAAACATTTTGACGCGTTTAATTTTGACGGAACATTGAAAAATTTTAGGCCTCAACAACCCACGCATCTCATTGGCAATTTCATGTGTATTACCAACAAAAAAAACTTTATTGTTACCAATTCTCTTTATAATTTAATTTATTATGTTAAAAAATCTATCTTTTTTAACAACTAAAATTAGTTGTTGCCATTTATTAAAATTCGACAACAACACTATAGTTGTTGCCAGAACGTTGTTGCCATATTTAAAATTTAAAGTTTATTATCTAAATCGTAGAATATGGAAACAAAATTAACATGTTTGACAACACGATAGTTTTGTTGCCCAAAAATCTATGCTATAACATCAATTTTATTAAGTAGTTGTTGCAAAAACGTTGTTGCAAATTCCATACTTTTTTGTAGTGAGTCTATGAAGGTCATTGCAGCGCTAATTAAGACGATTGAGCGCTCTTTAGGTGTCTCATATGGGCAGGATACTACTGGCGCACCATGAAAAAAGACGCCTCAGAGTTTGTGAAGAAACGCGAACAATGTCATAAATACGCTCCAGTAATTCACCAAGCAGGTGATCATCTCCACTCAATCACCTCTCTATGGCTGTTCATCAAGCGGGGAATGGACATCGCGGACCCCTTCCTAGTGGGGCGAGGTAATGTACGATTTCTTTTAGTTTTAACTGACTATTTCTCTAAATTGGTAGAAGCAGGAGCGTTCGCCCAAATAAGCAAAAACGAGGAGATCGCCTTTATATGGAAAAACATCATCTGCCAATTCGGCCTACCCAAAGAGGTCAGCTGCCACAACGGACCCCAGTTTACGAGAAAGGAAAACCACTGAATTCTTTGATATATGGCATATTAAGAGGATACTTTCAAACCCGTATCACCCAGCGGGTAACTGGCAAGCATAATCCTCCAACAAGTCCATATTAAACATCATGAAAAAAAAATTCAAAGACACCAAGGGACTGTAGCCGGAAATACTCTCAAAAGTATTGTGGACATATATAACCACCCCGAAGACAAGCACATAAGGTACGCCCTACTCTCTGGTCTACAGAACCGAAGAAGTCATACTAGTCGAAGTCGTAGAACCCAGCCTAAGGTACTCCAACAAAAGCGATAGTAGCAATGACAGAAGTACAAGGCAAGAGCTCGATGAGATCGGCGAATGAAGAAATTTTGTGTACATAATAATGGTCATCGATAAGCTGCAAGCGGAACGTTACTACAACAAGAAGCCAAAGGTCCGACCGCTCAAAGTTGGGGATTACGTACTCAAAGCCAAAAGCCAAGCAAGTAGAGATCCACAGGAAGGCAAACTGGCAACAGACTGGGACGGCCCATACAAAATTACAGCCAAAGAAAACAAGGGTTCGTTCAAACTAGAGACAATGGAAGGAAAACAATTACCCAATAGCTGGAACATCAGCCACCTCAAAATACTTCAACTTTTAAAGGAAGAAGTGCCTCCAAGTCGTACTCTTTTTCCCTCACTTAAGTTTCGTCCTATTAGGTTTTTCTCAAGAGGGTTTTTAATGAGGCAACAAAAGAGACACTTTGAGTTGAAGCATGCGAATAAGGGACTGGTTTCTCTTTCATTTCCCAACTCCTCAATACTCTCCAAGTCAGACAATGAAGGGACTAGATAGGCAGAGACTCGGACGCCAGCAGCTGCCCAAAGTTTGTAACTTTCTCCAATTATATAATCAGAGCAACAACGTCAAAGTAATAGAAACTTACATTTATCAAAATTGCCTTAATAAAAGGTTAAGTTCGACCAAGTTCGAACAACATCTATCGGCCCTCGTTCGCGGTTTAACAAAAGGTTAAGTTCGATAAAGTTCGAACAATGCATATTGGCCCTCGGTCACAAGTTAATAAAAGGTTAAGTTCGACCAAGTTCGAACAACACATATCGGCCCTCGACCGCGATTTAACAAAAGGTTAAGTTCGACCAAGTTCGAATAACACCTATCGTCCCTCGGCCGTGAGTTAATAAAAGGTTAAGTTTGACCAAGTTTGAAAAATACCTATCGACCCTCGGCCGTGATTTAACAAAAGGTAAAGTTCGACCAAGTTCGAAAGACACCTATCGGCCCTCGACCACGAGTTAATAAAAGGTTAAGTTTGTCACGACCCAAACCGAAGGGCCGCGACGGGCACCCGGTGCCTTACTCAACCGAGTACCAACGTAATATATCTTTATTATCGTACTATCATTGGTAAATGGGCCAACATGTCCACAACTCGTAATGAATAATTATAAGTGGGAAAGAACTATATCAATGACCCATCTTTCTTAAAACATGAATACATATGGCCGTCAAGGCCTCTAACATACTGTACAAAATGAACCTCTGTCTACAAAACCTCTAAGAGTATTTGACCTCAAATGGGACAGGGTACCAGCCTACCCAAAAGTCTGTAGCAAAATTCTAACATGATGGTTCGACTGCACTCCGAATGAGGTGGAGTCTTACCGATCGTTCACTGAATGCTAACCTCGTTTACTATGAGGGCTTGTCAAACTAATTATCTATAACTGCATGCATGAATGCAGCATCCCCAACAAAAGGACGACAGTACGAATAATGTACCGAGTATGTAAGGCACATACATACGTATATAAAAGACATGGAAGAAACATGGAGTAAATGACTCAACCTATAAGTCTGAATAACTCTGTAAATCATGAAATACTTATATTGTCATGCATATGCGTATAAATATCATGCGGTGCATAGCTACATGCGTTCATAACATCATCAAGCCTCTGAGGGCATCCCATCATATCATCTCGGCCACTGCGGGCAAAATCATCAACGTATACCAGCTGATCAGGTGGTGGTGCGTATATAACACAGTAACCTTTTTCCATATCCCATATACATATAACATACATATATACCCATATATAACTCCATCTGGACATGGGTCAATGCACATGTAAATGAATGCAATGCATGAGAAGTACGTCAATAAAATCTTTCGGAACGTTATAAGACCATTATGCCTTTGAGTAATATCATGAAGCAAACTTTTTCAAATTACGTATTTTACCGAGACCCATGAACAAACGATATAATAATAAGACATATGGGAATTCAAGAACATAGGCACCTTTAATACTTCTATGAATAGAGTCATTTATGGAAGTTGTGCATTTTCTCGTTTCGTTTTTATCGTATGGATCATGCCCAAAAGAAAGAAGGGATAGCCTTAACATACCTTAGCCAATTCTCTTAACAAACCCTTTAGCACACACCAATTGCGACAAATCACGTAACGACGGATCGAAGTAGGGAAAATAATCCGCATGATATTCTTGAGAAAGATTGCACTGTACTCCCTTAGAATCACAAAATCTCGTTGCTATTATGCTGAGAAGTCTCATATGAATTGGAGTAACTTATGTTACTTTCAAATATGATCTTGGATGAAATTTACTTGTTGAAGCCTTCTTTGAATTGTAGGGACTCTAAATGAATTAAAAAGGTATCTTTAATCTTTTGGGTGTGGGCCCCACATTTTAGATGACTAAGCCACAAATTTCTTTAAATGTGACACATTTCCATATGATTAAGAGTCATTTCTTTGGCTTCCATTACCTTCCACGTAATGTTCCACCGAACTTATCCAATTACATTGTTAATCTCTCAAAAATCTATAATTAACCAATTATCCACATAACTAAGAATTATCTCAAATTACTTAAAATACTACTCACTTTTAACATACTTTATACACCTTACTATTATGGTCATGTGGTACTTTGTATGGTACTAGTCCATAAATACCGGGTATTATAGCTCGAACCGTATTTTATCCCAAGTTGTCAAACTTCGACGAAACTCATTTTCTTCGATTCACTTACCCTCTCACCTTCACGAATTTACTTATCACTTGTTTGAAATATCATAATACTTATAATCTCCAAATTATCTTGTCCTTGAACTGATGTCAATTATCTTATGACAAAGCCAACGTACAATACTACAGGGTGTAATATCGTCGTAATATAATACTACAGAGCGTACATCATCGTAATATAATACGCGTAACATCGATGTAATACTGCATGGAGTAACATCAGCGTAATATAATACTGTGAGGCGTAACATCATCGTAATATAATATTGCGGGGCATAACATCATTTCCCCCTTTGGAACATTGTTCTCGATTGTTGATTGATGCGCTTATCATTATCATAACCCATAGATCTTGCGAATACTTTAATACTCTCCTTTTCATTTAGGCAACTGTTCTTTGAATACATCCAAAGGCCAGGGCATTCCCCTCTTTAAGCCTCTTTCTCACACCGCGACTTGTAGTCGGAATCCTTCTAATCTAGTAATTGTTGCTACCTTCTATCATACAGCCTGTATGAGTCTAACTTTGTATGTGCGCCTGTGCGACTCTTCTCTCCTCTTTCCTCCATCTTTTAGCCAATCACTAGGCCTCACTTTGTGAACATATACAAAATTATGTCAAGTTGTCCTTGTGGGTGTCTATAGGTATACTATATCTAAGTAGGCCATACTACACCATAACTCTTACTTCGATTTATCGTTACTGAGATATGCTACCAAACTCCAGGTTTCTCTCGTTGCTTATCCTATATGTATAAATCTAAGTCCTTTAATGCTTCTTCATTACTGTTCATCTTAAGACTGATGGCCTAATCTCATCTCGTACTTTGTAAATTTTATCCATCTATTGTTCAATCACCTCAATGTTGATCTACAATCTTCCATTGATAACTTGAAACTTCTTACATACTACATTGCCACTAGGGCTTACGTTGCATCGTGGAACATTTGAAGTGATTTTCCTAATCCACCTAGGGGCGATATTGTACTTCTATAACCTTATTTCATATCATAGTCATCCCAATGTGATTCGCCTTACGCGGGTATTTTAATCCTGTATAATTCATGAAATTATTACTCAATCGAAGGCCCAAACTTCATCCTTTATCTATCATAATTACACCCTTATTCTACTACCAGGGCAGCATTCCATCTCTCCTAAATGCTATTAGTCTTAGACTTCTTTGAGTTCATTCAGGCTATACTGAACTTTCTATAACTTAGAGAAACCATCAGGCCTCTTGTTTTCATGGCTTAATCCCGATGACTTATCCATTTTCGTCACCTTCTCACTCGCCCTTTCTTATCCTTACTCCTGTCTTCCTAAAATCCTATCGCTTTACCCTATTTTAGCTTGGGACTTACCTTAAAATCTCGTATCACGCCTTCTATCTCTCCCATGACCTCTCTCCTTCATAGGTATAATTCATATCCATAACTTGAATCTCTATTATAATACTTGCACCTCTGCTGCATACACAATCCGGTGGGAGCTTCATACTGACTTCTTATGAGGCTGGTACTCTTTTAACTAGCTTTATCGTGAGTCGTTATAGAATATGGCTACTGTACTATCTCTCTTGTACCTCGGATATTAAGAGTGATCCTGCAATGTTCTCAATCACGATTTTCTATAATTTTCTAGGTCCAATAATCAGACTCATGATTTACTTGGTTGACGTAACTCTTTAGTATCCTCTTCCATCTGATCAAACTTTATGTAGGCTTAATCTATCTTTCGATCTGCGGCTCATGGTATTAGTTATTACTTTAGCCTTTCATAGACGCTATGGAATATCCGTGATACCATCATCTAACAATTCAATTTTGGTCTATGACTTGGACTCAATTCTTTTCTTTTAACTTATACCGCAGTCTTCTACGGCTATATGATTGTCAACACACATGATGCATGGATAATACTCCAAAATCTTAAGTGCGTTCATAACGTAACTAACTCTGGATCATTGATTGAATAATTCTTTATGTTCCTTCTCAGCTTCCTTTAAATGTAAGATATTACTTTTCCTAGTCTTTCTGCCTCCTTGTTGTGTGCCTACTTAGCTTATCTTAGTTCCCATGCATACCGGAATTTTCGTGCAACTTCATAGGATCTCGAGTATTACTTTTGATTTTACTTCCCGTTCATTAGCCACGGTAGGTTCCACTTTCTTATGGAGTGCATACAATGTTGTTGTGAGACTATTGTTACAAGACCATTTCCTTTTTAGGTCACTGTGCTTAGGTTGCAGTCTTCTTCCTTATTTCCTCAGCTAGTCTTTCATTGTAATACTTAGGGAGGACCCTCTGACTCTTGTAAATCTGTGAGCTTATTACAGACCTTTTGATGTCCTTCCTTGCCTATAATTATCTGTAGTTACTTACCTCCATTCCCTTGTTCTTGAAGTGTTGCTTCTGAACTGATATTTTGATTGTCTTCTTATTGGTACTCTCTTTTATTCACATAAATTCATACGGTACCTTTAACTAACCCGACTCCTATCTGAATATATCTCAAGTATTACAATGACACTAGGGTTCACTATGTTTATCTTGCACGATCTGTTGATTTTTCCGTGTCTTCTTGTCTACCATAACTAGGATCTTCTTGAATCAACTACTAACTATTCGTTGGCCCGTTCTCATATCAATATTCTGCGTAATCTTTCTTGGGTTATTTCATTTGTCTTAACTTACCTCTCGCACGGGTTCCTTATGTATCCATAACATCCCAGGTAGGAACCCTTACTTCCTTTCCTTGACGCCGTGTTTGCATAATGTTCTGGAATCGTAGCATATTGATAGGATTTGGATAAGTGCAATCTCATTCCTTTCTCCTTTTTATCGCATTCTTCTTTTACCATTCCATAATTACTTGAACCACTTAATTCTGACTTACTGCCACATCACTCCATATTCCCCCATTTAGGAGAGTACTAAGATTTAGTGCTACGATAATCTACGAATAGATATTTTACCCCTTCATCTTTGGCATCTTTTCACATCATCGTTGAACCTTACTCGCCTTGCGGTAATCCTTTTGTACCAAGGATAACAAAATTCCTTACTCACGAGGGTGACACTTGGTGTGACTAGCACATATAGTCCCTTAAGTTTAAATTTTCTCACATTGCTTGCTTTATGGAAGCGTCCTCCTGAATGATCATTAAAGGTTATTCTTCTGTCGTCCATTCTATTATCGCTAGAACACAATCTCTGAAATTCTTATGACGCCGACTATTATCAAATCACTCTTCCTAATTCATGTTTAGTTTATCTTGTTCATCAGTCCATATTGATTTCTATTACTTTGGGTCTAACTTTTCCTTTTGGTAATCACGTTAGAGTCACGAACTTATTTCTCAAAATGAGAATACGACTTTATGGCCTATACTCTTTTGTTGTCTCAAGGCATGTCGCCTCTCATATTTTCCTTCCCTCGACTATAGACTCTGTAATACCGTCATTTGTTTTTCTATTCATAATGCTTCATTAACTCTCTTTTTATTTCCCTGCTAACAGTTATGCCTATCACTTTATTCTGAAAACTCCAACAAGACATTCGTTTGCTTTTAGCTCCCCTTGCTCCATCCCCTGGCGCTTTGGGTTGCCTAAAATTCTCGCTCTATTAGGTACGGGAGCCACACTAAGGTAATATTTATCCCTTCCAGGCTTCCAACGCCTATTTTTTGTTTTTTGAACATTCTAGTATTCATATCTAGCTATATTATTCTAGAGTGCACCATCTGGGTGTCTCAAACAATCCATTCACCATTTTGGATCACTCTAACCCCGACCGGATCCTGATATCCCGTACTTCTCCTAATCCATATATGTTAGCTCCTATAGGGCTAACTGAGATTGGTGTGGCCAATTGTACATACCTATGTTACTATTGAAGGTAGCTCAAAATGCTTATATCTTTCTTCCTTAATGGTAAATAATGATAATCTTCACTAGTTGGGTACCTCGTACCCTTCTTCACCTTGCTTATTTTACTTGTCGAAACTTGTATCTATCTTCTGAATCTCTCATTGCCTTTCACCATAGGGATGGATGGATATTCTTTCTTAAGGCTCCTTATCAAAAGGCTTACACGTATTAGTACACACATGATCTACTGAAGACCTTACATTTACTCATCATACGCATTATGAAAAATCGAGTTCCTCTGACTCAACTCTTCCATAGCCACATTATATCTCTTAGCAACTGTCTTTCTGGATGTAGGCATCGCCGTATTATGAGTAAGATAGAGTGTAGGAAATCGAGTTCTTACAACTAAGCTCTACCCCATGATCTAGAGTAAGAAGAAAGAGTGACAGTCCTAAATGCCTTATAGCCTCCTGCTTATAGTGTGGTGCACAACACACCCATAAACAAGACTCTACTAGACACGGCTTGTAGACTCCCTAGGACAGAACTGCTCTAATACCACTTTTGTCACGACCCAAATCGAAGGGCCGCGACGGGCACCTGGTGCCTTACTCAACCGAGTACCAACGTAATATATCTTTATTATCGTACTATCATTGGTAACTAGGCCCACATAGACACAACTCATAATGCATAACTATAAGTGGGAAAGCACTGTATATGACCCGTCTTTTTTAAAACATGAATACATATGGCCGTCAAGGCCTCTGAAATACTGTACAAAATGAACCTATGTCTACAAAGCCTCTAAGAGTATTTGACCTCAAATGGGACAGGGTAACGGCCTACCCAATAGTCTGTAGGAAAATTCTGACACGATGACTCTTAGACTCGCTGCACTCCAAATAAGGTGAAGTCTTACAGCTGAATGCTAAGCTCGCCTACTATGAGGGCTCGCCAAACTGATTGTCTATACCTACATGCATGAATGCAGTGTTCCCAACAAAAGGACGTCAATACGAATAATGTACCGAGTATATAAGGCACACAAATACGTATATAAAAGACATGGAAGAAACATGGAGTAAATTACTCAACCTGTAAGTCTAGATAATTCTATAAATCATGAAATACTTATAGTGTTATACATATGTGTATGAATGTCATGTCGTGCATAGGTACATGTGTTCATAAAATCATCAAGCCTCTGAGGGCATCCCATCACATCATCTCGGCCACTGCGGGCAAAATCATCAACGTATACCAGCTGATCAGGTGGTGGTGCGTATATAATGCAGTAACCTTTTCCCATATCCCATATACATATAATATACATATATACACGTATATAACGCCATCTGGTCATGGGTAAATGCCCATGTAAATGAATGCAATGCATGAGAAGTACGTCAATAAAATCTTTCGGAACGTTATAAGACCATTATGCCTTTGAGTAATATCATGAAGTAAACTTTTTTCAACTTACATATTTTACTGAGACCCATGAACTGACGATAGAATAATAATGTATTGGTAAAAAAAAGCTTCACACATGTAATAATTCTTGATGACTCAGCAGTCTATGTGGAGCAATGAAAACACGACAGCTGGACAAGACTCTACGAAGAGGTACGAGGCAAAGAGGCACGGCAAATCATACCCACGGGGTAATTAGCTACGGGAGTCTCAACCTGATTAAGAAGATGAAGAGACACGGTCAGAATGTATCCGTGCAGAACAAAGAGCAGATTCAGAGATCTTCAATTAATGATCCACACGTTACATAACCTTCATGCAACAGTTACGGTTAATCATTGTAACGTTACATTTAATGTCATAATTAGTCATTAATGTAAAATCATTGAAAAATGTAGATGTTATTAAGAAATTCCCTATATAAGGGAATGAAATATAACTTGTAAAGGACATTCGAACTACTATTGATACACACTTTACTTTTCATGCATCTTATATTCCATTTACTTACAATTATCAGTCTTACCTTGGTTATCAGAAACCCGCATTGTTCTTAAAAATAGCTTTGGTCAAAGGATCTAATTCTTTGGTTAAACAAATTGGTTTCGTTATCGGGAACCTGATAATCTTTGTTTTCTTTTCAAGCAATATCTTCAGAACTATGTCGAACTCCAACGAAAATAACCAACAAAGGGATGGAACTCCATCTTTAGGATCCCCACGAGGTCCAAGGGAACAATCCCAAGAAAGACCCAACAACAATAACAATGACAATGATCAAACAGTAGAGCAAGATCAGGTGAAGTAAATGATTGCGGAGTATGTGGGCCAGGCTTTGCAAGAATTTGCGAGGAGGTTACCGGCCGCATCACCTGCACCACCGCCTAACAACACTATAACTGTGGAAAATCCTCAGTCTGGGTTAGCAAACTCAGGAAGTGGGGGTACTCTTGATGAATCTCTTGAAGCGAGACCAGGTATGTCCAATAACTCTGAGTTGCAATCTTTATTACTAACCTTGCAGAAACAGGTGAAGGAACAAAATGATCGAGTCAAAAAGATTCCTGGAGTACCACCTGTTATCAAAGTCATTGGCGTTGATAGGTATTCTCAACAACCTTGGAAGCCGAGCGCAGCACCCCTGCCTATTCCCAAGAAATTCAAAATGCCTGATGTTCCTAAGTATGACAGGACAACTGACCCACGCGACCATGTGACTGATTTTACCACTGGAGTGAAAGGAAATGACTTAACAAAACAAGAAATTGAGTCGGTCTCAAAAAGTTCGGAGAAACGCTTACTAAGGGAGCGTTAACCCGGTATTCTATTCTCCCTGAAAATTCTATTGATTCTTTTGCTGAGCTTGCAGATTCTTTCATAAAAGCGCATTCCGGTGCGCAAAAAGTCGAAAAACGAATGTAAGACATATTCAAAATAAAATAAGGAGACACGGAACTGCTTCGTGAATTTGTAGACAGGTTTCAACGAGAAAGAATGCTTCTACCAAGGGTGCCTGATAATTGGGCAGCCATGGCATTTACAAGCAATTTAAATGATAAAAGCTCAGAAGCCACGAGAATACTCAAGGAAAGCTTGAGGGAATTCCCATCTACAACATGGAATGACGTTTATAATAGGTACAACACTAAGCTTCGTATAGAAGAAGATACGATTGCTCGTTTGAAGGATGAAGATCATACCAGCTCCAGACGTTCCGAATCTAAAAGAAGATCGGGTAAGAACATGTACGACCCTTATAGACGGGAAACTCGTCCTAGGTTCGAAAACACTCGGTCAGAATATAGACCATCAAGCAGAGATGGGGGCTCATCCTCATCAAGATCCAGAAAGGATCGGGATGAACGAAATAGAGGTAATACACGAATTGGGGATCACACCTTCAATGTAAGTACTTCTGAACTAATTTCGGTATTAGGAAATATGGGTTATAAGGTTCGATGGCCCAATGAAATGAGGTCGAACCCAAATAAAAGGAACCTAGATTTCTGGTGTGAATTCCATGATGATTATGGACATAGAACTACAGATTGTAGATTTTTGCAAGGTGAGGTAGAATAATTATTGAAACAGGGCTACTTAACAGAATTGTTTAGTGAAAAAGGTAAGCAGACATACATGAAAAACATGCAGGAGCCCCCAAAACCACCATCTCCAAAACGAACCGTCAACGTAATACATGGAGGTGAAGAAGTAAAAGGAGTGGTTTGCAAAAGAACCACAAAGTTCACCATTACACACGGAAAGAGGGTTCGTGAAAACTTAGAAGCAGACAATATAACCTTTGATGATGCAGATATCAGCGGATTAATGCTTCCTCACAACAACGCTCTGGTAATATCTTTACTTATTCATGACACTAACGTAAAAAGAGTGTTGGTTGATCCAGGTAGCTCAGTCAATATTATTTTTCTAAGAGTCGTTGAAGAGATGCTATTGGGGAAGCAAGTAATCCCAAAGGCGCGAGCTATATCAGGGTTTGATAACTCTACAGTTATAACAAAAGGGGAAATTGAACTTAGCACTTATGCTGAGGGAGTAATCAAAAATACCAGGTTCCAAGTCATCGATACTGATATGGCCTATAATGTAATCATGGGATGGCCATGGATCCACGACATGAAAGCAATACCATCCACCTTGCATCAGATAATTAAATTCCCTTCCTAATGGGGAATTCAACAGATTAGAGGCGATCATCAAACCGCGAGAAATATAAATTCCATGGTACACTACAACAAAAAAGTAAAGGTGGAAGAGTCAAAAGATAAGGAAATCTCCCAAGCAGAAAATATTGCCCAAACAGGTATGGAAGAAATTACTACCCAAATAGGTACGGAAGATATTATTGCTAAAACAGGTACGGAAGAAGATGGCCATGAGAAGGTGAATCAAGTCACCACAGAAGAGGTACCGAATCATACAGACGTAGATACTAGATCTGATTTCATTCAGGAACCAAAGGAAGATGAACACATCAAAACAACCACGGAAGAACTCGAAGTTGTCCCATTGTTCGAACAAAAACCCGAACAGAAAGTTCACATAGGCACGAGGCTCAGCCCAAGCCGAAGAGGTAAACTAATTGATTATTTAAAAGCTAACATAGATCGCTTTGCATGTTTTCATTCATACATGACAGGTATACCTCCAGAAGCGATGACTCATAAGCTAAATTAAGATTCATCATTCGTACCTGTTAAGTAGAAGAAAAGAAAGCAAGGACCATTCAAGAACCAAGTGATTGACGAAGAGGTACAAAAACTATTTAAAATTGGTTCAATACGCGAGGTAAAATACCCTAAATGGTTAGCTAACACTGTAGTGGTGCCTAAAAAGAATGGTAAATTGAGAGTATGCGTAGATTACACTGATTTAAATAAAGCATGCCACAAAGATTCATTTCCATTACCACATATAGACCAAATGATTGATGCCGCCGCAGGTCATGAATTGTTAAGCTTTCTAGATGCATACTCTGGTTATAATCAGATTAAAATGGATCCCTTAGACGAGGAAAAAACTTCCTTCATCACAAACAGGGGGAAAAGTTGTGTATCTATCTTGCCGTTGCAGAAATTGTCGTAAGTGCAGTACTGGTAAGAGAAGACATAGGTAAACAATCTCCCATTTATTATGTAAGAAAGACTTTATTAGATGCTAAAACTAGATACTCACATCTATAAAAATTAGCCCTGGCTCTAATCATGGCAGCCAGGAAATTAAGACCATATTTTCAATGTCATCCAATCACTGTCGTGACTTCGTATCCATTAAGAAATATTCTGCATAAACAGGATTTATCTGGAAGACTAGCTAAATGGGCTATAGAATTAAGCGAGCATGACATAGTATATCAGCCTAGGACTGCAATAAAGTCTCAAATTCTAGCTGATTTCGTCGCCGATTTTAATAATAGCATCATCCCTGAAGTAGAAAAAGAGTTACAACTCTTTAATGGGACTAATCCGGGCATATGGACTATGTTCACTGACGGCTCTTCCAATATAAAAGGAGCCGGCTTAGGCATAGCCTTAATATCACCTACGGGTTAAAAGACATGGCAAGCTATTAAATGTTATCCCATAACTAACAATGAAGTAGAGTACGAAACTGTCATTGCAGGACTTGAACTGGCACGAGAACTCTCAATTGAGCATATCGTGATTAAAAGTGACTCCCAGCTGGTAGTAAATCAGATGCAGTGGACTTATATTGCTCGAGAGACTCTGATGCAACAGTATCTGGAAAAGGCACGAGATCTCGTAAGGCAGTTCAAAACATGGAAGGTTACACAAATACCTAGAGAGGAAAATGCAGAAGCGTATGCATTTGCTAACCTCGTAGCAGTTACAGAAGTAAAAAATAAAGACAATGCAATTGTCGTCCACCTGTTTCATTCAGCGATTGACCAGGACAAAAATGAGGTAATTTTTAACAATTTAACCTGGGATTGGAGAAACGAAATTTTAATTTTTTTGCAGAATGGCACTGTACCTGAAGACAAAAAAGCAGCTCAAGGCACTTCACCGAAAGGTTGCAAGGTACTGCCTCATTTGCAATTCTCTATACCGCAAAATGTTCGGAGGTCCCCTAGTGAAATGCCTCGGACCAAATCAAACAGAATTCGTGATGAAGGAAGTACACGAAGGACATTGTGGAAATCATGTAGGGGCGAGATCTTTAGTCAAAACCCTAATTAGAGCAGGGTACTATTGGCCCAAGATGGAAGAAGAGGCTGAAAGATTCGTAACTAAATGCGACAAATGCCAACGATTTGCTAACAACATGCATCGACTGGCAGAGCTATTACACCCAGTGATATCGCCATGGCCATTCATGAAATGGGGATGGACATAGTAGGACCCATCCCCTCAGCTAAAGGAAAGGTACGGTTCTTACTCGTGTTAACTGACTATTTCACAAAATGGGTGGAGGCAGAATCTTTCAAACAGGTGCGAGAAAAAGAAGTAAAAATCTTCATATGGAGAAATATAATATGTCAATTTGGGATACCGGGGGAGATCGTATGTGATAATGGCCCGCAGTTCATAGGCTCGCAAATCACAGAATTCCTCAAAAGTTGGCAAATCAAACGAATTACTTCATCGCCATATCACCTCGTGGCTAATGGGCAAGCTGAATAACAAATAAAGTCATCATCAATAACCTAAAGAAACGGTTGGAAAAAGCTAAGGGAAATTGGCCTGATGAATTACCGACAGTGTTATGGGCTTACAGAACGACTTCAAAAATAGCCACGGGAGAAACTCCATTCACGCTTGTTTATGGGTCAGAAGCTTTAATACCGGTGGAGATTGGCGAACCAAGCATAAGGTTTACAACAGCCACGGAGGATGCTAATAACGACGAGTTAAGGACTAATCAAGATTTGCTCGAGCAAAGAAGAGAAGCTGCGTTAATACGTATGGAAGCACAAAAACAAATAATAGAGCGTTATTACAACCATAAAGCTCACCTCAGATATTTCAAAATTGGGGACTTCGTTCTTAAAAAAGTCTTCCAATCAACAAAAGAAGCTGGTGCAGGAAAGCTAAATCCAAATTGGGAAGGACCCTACAAAGTCCGAGGCATCGCTGGGAAAGGCGCTTATGAGCTGGAGGCTATGGACGGCAGGATCTTACCAACCAGTTGGAATACCATCCATTTGAAGAAATATTATTTCTAAGGAAAAGGAATACCCCCGGTCAGGTATCGCCACGTTCGATTATACTTTTGTACAATTAAAACTTTACTAACCGTTTAAGATGATAGGAAAAAAGCTAACCCATCACCAGATGATGATATTAGACCTGCAAAGACGCGAGGAAGTAACTGAATTCCCAGTCTAGGGTTACACTTTCTGATGGACGTTAAAGGGTTAAGCAGTCATCATCTAAAAACTATATACCTTCGAGTCCCGTATGTTTTTCCTTTTCAGGAAAAAAGACCACAAGGAAGGAATAGTCAAGTGATCGAGATTTCATTCTTCAAAGCTCAAACATTTGGGAGACTATACAGTATGGAAGGCAAAGACGAAGCAAAGAAGACTATCAAAAAGTCCATCATCCCAACGAGTCAAGTGATACGAGCAAAATCAAAAGAGCCAATGACTCAAAGCTGAAAGCCTGATTCAAAAAACCTTCGAACATGTTCATGAATGTAAACAAACGTTCAGGTTAAAAGGCAAAATATTAGTTACGGGGGAGAAATACACATCATTGTACTTATTCAGAAAACTGTTGTAACTAAAAACAGTTATGGATAAAAGATCATCATCTTTGTACTTATTCAGAAAACTGTTGTAACTAAAAACAGTTATGAAATCTTTGTACTCATGCAAAAACTGTTGCCAATAAAAATAGTTACGGATGGAAAGATCATTATCCTTGTATCTATTCAAAAAAAAATTATAAACAAAAAACAGTTACGAATGAAAAAGCATTACCCTTGTATTTATTAAATACTGTTGTCAATGAAAACAGTTACGGGTAAAAACCCATATAAAAATTGTTACAAACAAAAAATAGTTATTCCTTGTATTAACTCGAAAAAACTGTTTCACAAGAAAACAGTTACGAAATACAAGATTACATCAAACCTGTTAAAAGAAAACAATTGCGACATGAGTTTTAGACGATACTCAAACACATGTGAAATGCTGCGAAAGTTCAAACACAAAAACTTTCTTCAGAAACATTGTTAAACATGTGAAAAATTCCTATCTCTCTATTGCATTTTTACACCATTATGAATTTGAGACGTCTTCTTCATTAAGTGTCGATCAAAAAAGGGCCCTCTTTCACAAAACCGTACTTACTACAAAAAGGTACGAATAATCTAAGCATTTGATATGCAAAAATCACAGGTTAAACTTAAACCTCAAAAATGAAGCATGCAAAAGACTTAAAGAGTGAAACAGAAACTCAAATCAAAAGTCATACTGCATTAATATATTAACAGCTAAGTAAACTAAGTATTAACTTATACTTAGCCGTATTAAGTTTTTATACATTGAGGTGCCCCTAAGTTATCATTTTGGGACTTAAAAGATCCAAACTTACCCCCGATGGGACTGGGGGTAACCACAAATTGAAATCAGGAAAAAAAAGGGAACCAACATCTTAAACTTCTTCAGACGGGGGATTGACTTCACGGGCAGGAGGAGCAGCTTGGAGTGAAGAGACTTGAGCAGCAGGAGCCTCACCTTTAGGTGAAGAGAGATTTTGACCTTGTTGAGACTTCTCAATGGTCTCCTTGATATTTTCAATTTCAGCATTGAGGTCAAAACCCTCTCGGCTCATTTCAGTCAATGTGTTAAGACGAGAGTTCATATACGCCCAACTAACATCGACAACTGCCTTTTCTTCAAGAACCTCGTAATCTTTCTCCCACAGCACAATCTTTGCTCTTAATTCATCTCTCTCAGCTACGGCAACATCATTAGAGGCCCTTAAAGGAGCGAGAGACCTTTCCAGAAGTTGAACTTTTTCCAAAGAGTTGCGGAGATCCTCCTGGGTCTAGGTAAGTGATTGCACAAGTTCGCCCGAATACTCCTCCTTTTGGCCTAGTAGGGCCTTCAAGCTCCTAATCTCTTCAGAGGAACGAGACATCTGCTCTGCAAATGAGGACTCTAGGACGTTCTTATCCTTTCCTGCCTGATCAGAAGATGCCTTCTCCACGACCAACTCTGCTGTCATGACCCTCACTTGCTGCTCCAAGGTACATTTTTCTTCTTCTACAGCCTCCATGTCGAACCTTAAGCTTTCATACTGCTCTTTCCAGTTATCTGCTTCAACATGCCACTCCTTTACTTCCTGCTCCGTATGAGAAACCCTCTTTATAAGCTATGTGCCTATAAGATTAATCTACAAAAGAAAATCAATTAGATACGGGAAGTACGTTTACAAGAATGAATGAAGGAAAATGCATTCTACCTTTAAAGAAGTATGTAAGATCTCTTTAGCCCATGTAAGGGAACTGTGGCTATCCAGCTTAGCTCTCTCTGTCGGACCTATCAACGGTTTCAACCACACATCAGGTTGGCCAGACTTTTTAAAGAGGGTACCCTCTGCCAGTATTTCTATCATCACCCGCCTCATCTCCCTGCTGGAAGACTCTACTTCTGTAACAGAAGGCACGGAAGCAGGAACAGATGCGGGAGCCACGGGCCAGGAAGTCTGAGTGGTTGAAAAAGCCATAGGAGCAGGAATAGCCGCGAGAGCAGGAGAAATAGTTGGAACAGTCGAGGGAAGTTCTCTAAAAGAAGGAGAGAAAACAGCCAGGGGAGCTTCATCAGCGACATGACCAAAACCTTCACGGAATAAAAGATCAACAGATTCACGTACGGAATAGGGAGTAGCATCCTCAGGCGCAAAAAATTCAACTTCAGGCACGGAAGGCTCAATGATAGGTGTAGACTCGTCGCTTGAGACCACCTTCTTTCTGCGTGACCTATGGATTAAAGAGCCCTCCTCCTCATCTTCCGAGGTCCTTGACCCACCTGCTTTTCTCTTTGAAGAAGAAGAGCCCGAGATGATCTCCTGGGCCTGAGCCAGAGACAACTTGGGAACAGACGCAGAAACTCAACGAGCGAGAAGCCTTGTCAAAAGAAAAGGATTAAATGATGCTCAAAGGAAGGAAGAATTACAAACAAAAACTTCACTTACCGTGATTCTTAACTCTCCATCCAAACCTCCTGGAGAGGTACTTCCATGAGCGTTCTCCTAACGGAGCGGTTAACAAAAGCTTTTCTACCCATATCGGAAACCGGAGACATTCTCGACGGTTCTCATGATTGCTGCATAAAGAAGAAACAATTAAGGTATTGATAAAATATCTAAAGCAAAAAGCAAGGAATGTGAGCAAAAATGTACTCGCGTGCAAGATTCCACTTCTCAGGGAAGGGAAGATTCTCTTCACCTACTAAACCAGCAGTAGGAACAACAACATACCGAAGAAACCAACCTCGATCCTTATCATCGTCAAGAGTCACTAACACCTTTTTACTCCTAGCAGCCAGGGTAAAAATTCCCTGGCGGAACAACATTGGAGAATACAGGTGAATAAGATGATGAAAGGTAAAGGGTACCGAAGCTAAGGTATCCAAATATCTAAGGCATACAACAACTCGCCATACAAGAGGACCGACTTGTCCCAAGCAAATTTTGAAAAATCGACAAAACTCGATGATAACTGGGTCGACGGGAGGCTTGAACCCTAATGTAAAGGGATAAGTATTAACAAAAGAATACCCCGTCTTGTAAGACGTTATTCTTTGATTATTATTTGGAATAACGACAGAAAAATTGGACCTCCAATAACAGTCCCTGCGTACAAGAGAAATTAAACCTTCAGTAATCTGGGTAGAGTACTTATCAGCACTATCAAGAGACGACAATGAAGAAAGCTGGTCTTTAAGGGCCTGACTATCCCTAGCAAAGGTGAATTCTGCAGGTACTATTTCATCGACCCTCGGTTCGCGCAAAGGTTCATGATGTTCTCTACCCTTGGACGAAGATCTAGAAGCCCTAGACCTCGGAGAAGTTACGAACCTAGAAGAAGGAGGGGAAGTAATTTGAGAAGAGGAAGAACCCCTTGAAGGAGTAGAACCTAAATTCCTCAACCTGCCGCCTCTCCTACTCCGTGTCGGAACAGAAGAGGGAGTCAAATCATCTACATTTATGACTCTCTTAGATCGGTTTGAGGAAGACATATTTACAAAGGCAAGAAAAAGTTCTTTACAAATAATGTTTGAAAGTTAGACGTTTTTCGTGAAAGTAAAGAAAGGAAAAGAGGTATTTATACTCGAAGACAATCATCAAAAATGAGAAAAAACAATGATGTGAAATCCATAATTGAAGATGTCACTTCGTGACTGATGCAACCGCAAAAAGCCCTAAAATGCGCTGAACAATTGCAGAACCAATCCGGAAATGCCACATGGCATAAGCATTAAATGGAAGTGACAAGTGACGCCTACGTTCAGAGAAAGATGCAGTGTTTCGAGTAAAGCGGCGGCAAAATATTCCCGCCATAAATGAGTATCCACTTACCAAATATTAATCGATAAACAAATGGTAAGTGGGGGGACTATCTGTATTGGTAAAAAAGAGCTTCGCACGTGTAATAATTCTTGATGACTCAGCAGTCTATGTGGAGCAATGAAAACGCGACAGCTGGACAGGACTCTACGAAGAGGTACGAGGCAAAGAGGCACGACAAATCATACCCACGGGGTAATTAGCTACGGGAGTCTCAACCTGATTAAGAATATGAAGGGACACGGTCAGAATGTATCCGGGCGGAACAAAGGGCATATTCAGAGATCTTCAATTAATGATCCACACGTTACAAAACCTTCACGCAACAGTTACGGTTACTCATTGTAACGTTACATTAATGCCATAATTAGTCATTAATGTAAAAGCAGTGAAAAAGGTAGACGTTATATTAAGAAATTCCCTATATAAGGGAATGAAATATAACTTGTAAAGGACATTCGAACTACTATTGATACACGCTTTACTTTTCGTGCATATTATTATTCAATTTACTTACAATTATCAGTCTTACCTTGGTTATCAGAAACCCGCATTCTTCTTAAAAATAGCTTTGGTCAAAGGATCTAATTCTTTGGTTAAACAAATAAGACATATGAGAATTCAAGAACATAGGCACCTCTAATACTTAGATGAATAGAGTCATTTATGGAAGTTGTGCATTTTCTCGTTTCGTTTGTATCGTATGGATCATGCTAAAAAGAAAGAGGGGATAGCCTTAATATACCTGAGCCAATTCTCTTGAAAAACCCTCTGACACACGCCAATTGCGACAAATCACGTAACGGCAGATCGGAGTAGGAAAAATAATTCGTATGATATTCTTGAGAAAGATTGCACCGTACTCCGTTAGAATCGCAAAATCCCGTTGCTATGATGCTAAGAAGTCTCGTATGAATTGAAGTAACTTATGTTACTATCATATATGATCTTGGATGAAATTTACTTTCTAAAGCCTTCTTTGAATTGTAGGGACTCAAAATGAATCAAAGAGGTATCTTTAATCTTTTGGGTGTGGGCCCCACATTTAGATGACTAAGCCACAAATTTCTTTAAATGTGACACCTTGCCATATGATCAAGAGTCATTTCTTTGGCTATCATTTCCTTCCACGTAATGTCCCACCGAACTTTTCCAATTACATTGTTAATCTCTCAAAAATCCATAATTAACCAATTATTCATATAACTAAGAATTATCTCAAATTACTTAAAATACTACTCACTTTTAACTCACTTTATACACCTTACTATCATAGTCATGCGTTACCTTGTATGGTACTACTCCATAAATACCGGGTATTATAGCTCGGACCGTATTTTATCTCAAATTGTCAAACTTTGACGAAACTCATTTTCTTCGATTCGCTTACCCTCTCACCTTCACGAATTTACTTATCACTTGTTTAAAATAGCATAATAGTTATAATCTCCAAATAATCTTGTCCTTGAACTAATGTCAATTATCTTACGACAAATCCAACATACAATACTATAGTGTGTAATATCGTCGTAATATAATACTACGGAGCGTAACATCATCGAAATATAATACTACGGAGCGTAACATTGATGTAATACTGCATGGCGTATCATCATCGTAATATAATTCCGCAAGGCGTAATATCATCGTAATATAATATTGCGGGGCATAACAATTTTGGACCAAGTTTGAGCAACACCTATCATCCCTCGGCCGCGATTTAACAAAAGATTAAGTTCAAACAAGTTCGAACAACACCTATCAGCCCCCGGCCACGAGTTAATAAAAGGTTAAGTTCGACCAAGTTCAAACAACAGCCAGCGGCCCTAAAACGCGATTCAACAAGAGGTTAAAATTCGATAAAATGCGAATAACACCTATCGGCCCGTGGTCGCGACTTAATGAAAGGTTAACTTTGACTAGGTTCGAACAACACCTATCAGCCCTCGGCCACGATTTGTCAAAAGTCACATATTCGACCAAGTTCGAACAACATTTATTGTCCTTCGGCCACGTCTCGACGGAAGGCTAAATTTAACCAAATGAAAGGCTAAATCCGACCAAGTTCAAACTTAACCAATCGATACTCAACTAAGGAGACATGATCTATACAAACAAAGGGGTGATTCAGCCTATGGCTATTCAACCCAAGGACTACGATCAATTAGAGGACGACAACAAAAATATGAAGGAGAAAAACATGCAAGTACAGAAACAATTCACGACAAATAAGAAAGGCGTGAACGAAAGCAAAATTCAACTTTGATATTTATAGACAAAGTTTTTTACAAAGGCTCTTGGGGATGCCATCAAAAGTACACAAAATTATAAAAACAAACTACTACTGGCTATCACCATCACGACCCATGATGTCCTCATTGATCCGACCCTCAACAATGTTGCCTCCCTGATCATCAACACCATCATCGCCCCGACCATCAGCACCCTCTCCATACTTTCCCTGAGGGTAAATAGAATCGTATCAGGCCTCATCTTCAAGATGATCCATAACATCCTCTTCGTTCTCATCTTCTTTGCTAGGGCGAGGCATAGCCGAGTTGTTGCCACAAGAAATCCGAGCCTCGTGAGCCTTGACCCGAGCATCCTCAAGGGCCGTCTATAAATGGAGCCCGTCGCATGAAGCTCATGAAGCACATCCAGTCGGGCCTCAGCATGAATCCATTCTTCATAAAGTTCACTAGGATGTTGGGGAAGCCAAAAGTAGTAGACAAAGAAGGTCGTGCAAGAAGTTGGGCCTTCTCGGCCTCTAGAGTAGTAACTCGATCATAAAGAGCGGAATTTTCTTTTTCCAACTCCCCAATCCTCTCATCAAGTTGTTCCTCCTTAGCCCTTGCCATTGACAGGTCATTTTCTCACTCAAAACAAAGGTTTCGTTTCTCCAACTCAAGGAACTCCACCCTCATTCGAACCTCTGACTGAGAAAACTCCGCCTTATCGAGATTCTCCTGCTTCTCGGCAACTTCGCCACTGAGAGCATCTGCGATGAACTGACACTCTTCAAGTTCACCTCGCATCTTGATCACTTGGGCTTGGAGATTGCTACATTGGGCCTCTATGCCCCTACTAAGATCGAGCTCCTCTTCTTTGTTCCTTAACGTCCCTTTAAAGACGCTACATTTCTCCAGCCTACATCAGTTCCCCGTCCCTCTTCTTTAAGTCCTCTCTCAGGATCCGTACATTGCCGCCTTCGCAAAGACAACATCGAATCTCCCGATACTTTCTACGGCACGTTGTATACTTGTCTTTTAGCTTCATGCAAATTTATTTATGTCTCATCTCCCATAAAGCACTCTTAATCTCTAGAATAACTATCTGAAAAACAAAGATAATGTGTTAGAACTTACAAAGAAACTAAGGCATAAGGAAAAGAACAGGCGATAGTCGTACTTAACCTGAGAGCGAGACCAGCAATGTTATTCGATAGAGTAATGTCGTTTACCGTCTGGATGGTTGTACCCTCAATCTCAGAATAAAGAGCATCGAGGGCAGGGACTACTCCCTCAATATTTACAAGTAGATTACGATCCATTGGGATTGTAATAGTCCTGTAGCCCATTCGGAACCTCACCTCGAGTTGGGTAAGTTCCTCATCGATCATCGATCCATATCAGAATCAAACCCGATGTCATCCTAAGCAACTGTCTTCCTCCGTCACCAGCAGACGAGGAGACATCCATTGCAGCCCTAGGGAACGAATCCTTTTCTTGCCTTTTAAGGGAGAGACAGTCATTAGGTATCCTCCCTTCGACCGTCTCCCCCGCAGGACTAACCGATGCATCCACACTCATCTCCTCCAGGTGCGGGGCCTCGGATTCAATCTCAGTGCCCACTCCAACATGCACTACGACCGTCTCTCAAAGAACAAAGTCTCCCTCCTCCAAGTTGACAGTTATCGTTCATTCTCCTCCCACATCTACGACTCTCCTCTTAGGAATTAGACCACCATCTTCAGGAGAGATGTGGTCGTCCTCATCAATGAGTGAAAATAGTTGAGGGGCAGAAGTAGAGGATGGAACGGAGGCAAGCTCTTGGACTGCCATAGAAAAGGGAGAAGTCGGTACAGAAAGGGCAGTAGTCGTAATAGGGGAAAAGCCAAAGGTGCAGCAGCCTTCTTTCGAAAGGATTTCACTGGTGCCCGGCTCCTTCGAGAAGACCCCCTGCCTGGGAAAAAGACAACCGTTGAAATTAGTAAAACGAATTGACATACAACGAAAAATGAAACAACCACGGCCAAACAAAAGAAGTTACTTGTCGAAGGAAGAGAGGGTTTGAACTTCTTGATGAAGCTCGGCTAGTCGCAGATTTCCTACTACATGGGGGAGGATTTGCTCGACCCAATCAGAAATGCACATAACTGGAAGGGGAGGTTGATTGTTGGCTATAAGAAAAGGAAAGTCCTTCAACTAATTCTGAAGCAAGTAAAAGAATGTTAATGAGAACCGGCCACTTACGTGAATTCCAAGCCTCAAGAAAGCCATTGGCGTTAGCCACCATGTCCTCGATCCTGACGTAGAAGAAATTGAGCCAGTATTGGCAACTGGACTTATCGTCTTTCTTCACACCAAGCATTTGCCACCGCGATGGCGAAGATTCAACATTGTTTCCTATAGAAGCTAGGGGAAAAGAGATGTACCAAGTGCTACAACGTTAGTTCGACCCCGGCCAACTCGGAATATTTGGTCAACATTATAATAATCTTGTAGACATGTGGAGCAAGTTGAGCAAGAAAGATGTCGTAGTGAAGGCAGAATTCCTCCACCAATTGAGAAAGGGGAAAGAAAAGGTGATAAGAAAGGGATAGGCGTATAGAGCATGGTATCCAGGGCAATTAACCTGTACCACTTCCCCACTAGCTGGGAGCAATTCGATGTGATTTGGAAGGCCAAACTTGGCCTTGATTTCTTCCAATTCTTTAGACGTCATCGTCGATAAGAAACTGCAACGTCCAATGATAAGGTGAGATCAGAACTAATGTCGGGATTGCGAGGGATTATTTCCTCTACTGTCGGGAATGCTTCTTCCTCAACAATGGCAGAAATGCCCTCCTCATGGGAAGGAAAACACAACTGCCAAGGGAGAAACACATCTCCCTTCACTAGCGTATGAGGGAGAGTTGGACATGATGCTTAGTGATAAAGAAGAATAACAAACAGGAAAGAATGGGGATGATGTAGGGCAACAAAACAAGGAAAGGAAGTTTAGAGAAGAAAAATGCAAAGAAGAAGGTCGGTGCTCAGAAAATTTAAAAGAAACAAACTTCAAATCCAAGTTCAAGAACCTCTATTTACAGAGATCATGGCACTACACCCGAAAATGACTGGTCATAATTGGCACCGAAATCGAAACGGCAGATCCAATCAAGGGTCACGCACGAATTGAAGCAACGTATCAGGAATATGTATCATAATGATGCATGACATCATGAAGTCACTCTAACCCTTGGATAAGATAACTCTAACAAATCACCTGGGAATCCTGAGGTATTTGAATTATGAAGCCCACAGAGGGCCACATTGCATGTTCGACACGACGTTTATGACTATTGCATCTTACTTGATAAGTTCGACCGAAAATGACTTAATTCGCTCATTAAGCTCACCTGCGAGGACGATCTCAATAAGTGAAGGGACTAACTTTATTAAAAAATAATCTCTGATATGATTAAACCATGTTAACATTAAAGGGGCACTCACAGTCTGCCATGTGTCTGATCTCGTCTAAGACACACCTCTATTCAGGGTTGTGAAATGGTCGATTACAATAATTATACCCAACAAGGAGTCGGGATCGAATCCACATGGAGCTGAGATGGGATTAGTGGTATATATTTTGATCAAGCACGTGAATTATCTTGATTGCACTTCCACAAATGTTGTTTTGTTTTCTAAAATTACGCTACGGATTACAAATCTAAGATATAAAACTATAGAATGTTGTTTTTGTTGTTGTTTTCAAATAATGTAAAAGGTCTAGGTCTAAGACCTTCACCTAGGTGTTTTCCTAATGGGTTGTAAACTTTAAAGCGTGTTTTGTTGGTTGGGGTGTATTATAGCTATCAACACACAATTACCCACTCAATACCTCTTGGTAAGAGAGTGATTTTGCCCAATTTGACTTTCTCAAGTCCAAATGGGTATCGTACAAAACAGTTGATAAAATGCTCAAGTCGGGTTTTACTAACTTTAGGTTCAACCCTTTAATTGGGACTATCAATCTCTGGATTTCATCCCAAATTCTTGTTAGCCAAGTTTTCCTAGACTAAGTCTCTCTTTCTCAAGTAGAGACCAAGTCAAATAGGCTTGAATTAATATTTGCAACCATTGATTCTACAATTAATAGCAAGACAAGGCAAAATAATAAACACCCAACTATAAACATGCTCTAAATTAAACACCCATTAGGTTCACACACTAGGGTTGGATCACAACCCTATCTAAAATATAGCTACTCATATTGGGTAAAGAAGAAAAAATGATAAAGCTCATATTGTAAGATTAAAAGATGAAAATCCAATATTAAATCACGAATATAAGCTAAAGTTGCCTAAAAGGGTAAATAAAAACGTCTACAGAAATTTTGATATTCAAAACTTGACCTAATTTCATGAAAGAAGTCTATTTATACAAAGCTGGAATTTTCGGACAAAAATTCCATTTCGGAGGTTCTACGACCGCACAATTCTGTGCGCGGAGCACTTCTCTTCAGCTCTTGACAAGAATTGATTCTGCATCCGCACAATTCTGGATTGCGGCCGTATCTCTTAAGTTTTGCGGTCCGTACAATTCTGGGTACGACCGCACTAGGCTCTTATACGGACCGCACATTTCTTGAGTGCGGTTGCATAATTAATTTTGTGGCCGCACAATTATTGCGTGGTCCACATTTCTTTTTGAGCTTGAAGTTGATATCTATGAACTTTGGCTTCTGCTCCTGCACAGTTACTGAGCGGTCCGCTCTATGCACTGGAGCTCTGCTGATTTTCCTTCACATTCTGCGGCCGCAGATAGAAGTCCGCACTTGAGCTCGTGTGCCTGATTTTTGTCCTTGTTCAGATTACTCCTTCTTGAGTTGGATTTCATCGTAGTGGCTCATTTTCCAATACTCCTGCAAGTAAGCATATTTCATCAATTTTTGGGAATAGCATTAAATATTTTTGGACTAAAACGAAAGCTAAGAGGCGCTAATAAGTAGTAAAAATCCTCACTTATCAACTCTCCCAAACATAAGCTTTTGCTTGTCCTCAAGAAAATAAGGTAATTCTCCCTTCCACAAGATAAGAGCTATTCCAGCTAATCTACGGTGAATCAAACACACATCAATTGGGACCAACAATTCCCCACAACACTTATGAATTATCAACAAGGCAATGATTTGAAGTTTTAAGCACCAATAGTTCTAATGTGACACTTGAGCATCAAGAGTTGACTTTACTCATCAAGGAAGTTTGCTCTTTCATGTAGGTCATTGTGGATCCCAAACTCCTCCTCCTCTACTCTCCATTAGCATTCTCACTTAAGAATGTAGCACTCAATTCAAGGATTTGTGAAAAGTTTGCCCATCTCTCTCAAAAGAATGTCACAAGTACGACTCTAAATACCATATGCTTTCCCCTCATGTAAATCACCACTAATGTAAGTTCACTCGGCTTGAAATCACGTAGGACTTTTTCGGAATGTAATGAAGACTTTTGGACTAAAGTAGGAAATGTTAGAATAGAACATGTTCATCTTTCCTTAAGCACTCCATTTTTTATTTTTGGCTCATGCTTTACCGACTTTTTTAGGCCTTTTCTTTTTTCTTAGGGGAACTAGAGAGACTTTACATCATTCTTTCTTGGTCATGATATTCATTTTCTCCTTCTTTGTTTTCTCTATGCTTTGCTATTTTGCTTTTCTTTGAATCCCTTCAACTCTTCAGTTTATTCACTTTCATTTTGCATTTTTCTTTTGCTCTTTCTTTCTTTTTATTTTATTTCCTTTGCCTTTCCATTTCTTCATTTATTTTCTATTGTACCTTGATACCACTTTCAAACTCCTCGTCTCTCTCCCAAACTTATGGTTTAGTTAATTTTTTCTCAAGAGTGTTAAAGAAAGCTCAGGTGCCAAGAGAGGGTCACTACAAAACGAATAAAGGCTTGTAACATGGTTATAAAATGAGAAAGAATTAAGGCTCAAAAGGGTTGAATAGGGATAAAAACATTGGTGGGCCATGGAAAATTTCAAAACGGGTCAAAGAAAACCTACAATCACTTCTCAAGCCAAGCAAAACTTAAAATTTCACCTAGAATTACATTTCGAGGCAAGTGTAGACCATTCGCACGGGTACTTGAACTTGCAACAAAATATCTCACCTATCACACAACTGGATTGTTAAAGAGGATAGAGTCGAGGACCCACAACAACCATATTCAAGATTGAAAATCACTAATGGTTCAACTAAATTATTTGATGATTGCCTAAGTCAACACAAGAGTCAAAAGGTCACTAACTAGAGCTATTTCTTTCCAAGAACTTGTTTTTAATCATAAGCATGTAGTTATGTGTGTCGGTACCAAGTGAAGCATGCTTGACTCTCTTATTCATTATTACTATTGTTCTTACCTAAACATAAAAACAGACTCAATCCCTTAAGAAGGTTGCCACGCAACCCATCGTTGGGAAGAATCACCCGGTTCACACAAAATTACCTTTGAAAAGAACCGTGCCATTAAGAAAACCAAATGCTTATTGATCACTTAAACATAAAAGGAAACTACTAAATCAAAAAGAAGCTATGAAAGTAAATAAAAAGCTATAAGGCTAAACATTGACTACTAAGAAAACAAAATAAAGAAGCTATGAAGTAAACTACTGAAAGCAAAAATGAATTTACAAACTGAGAAAGGGAACGAGAATATATACATCAATAGATAGAGAATAATATGTACAAAATAAAAATAAAAAGAAAGAAAATGTTATCAGTTATTACAAGCCAACGTCAAATGTCAAATCAAAATAGACTCCAGTGTGTCACGACCCCAAATCCTAACAGGCAGTGATGGCGCCTATCGTGGAACTAGGCTAGCCGACC
>ML287543.1:60067-72103 GCA_005239495.1 Nicotiana undulata | reverse complement strand
ACCTGGGCCCACCCGAGCCCCCGTCCAAATATATCAACAAGTCCTAAATCACTAAGCGGACTCACTCGAACTTTCAGAACACGAAACACAACAGCGGAACTCGCATCAAACCCCAAGACTTATTTAATCAACACTTAGGAACTTAAAATTCAAGAATTCATTTCAAATACGCCGAACCGGCCTAAACTGCTCGGAATGGCATCAAACTTTACAGATAAGTTATAAATGACACCACGGTACTGTTCCCGGTCTCGGAATCTCATTCGGACCTCGGGAACATAACATCACTTTCCAAGCCACATTTCAATTTCTTTAAAACTTCAAAATCTCACAATGATCCGAAACCACTCAATTTACGCACGTTTTACACTAAATTTTACAAATAAGACAATTAATATATAATAAACCTGTTCCGGGCTTCGGAACCATAATACGGGCCCGGTAACACTGTTTTCACATAATTATTCACTTTCTTATTCCTTTATTATTTTCAGAAAACAATTTCTTTTAAAAATTCATTTCTCGAGCTTGGGACCTCGGAATTCGATTCCGAGCATATGCCCAAGTCCCATATTTTCCTACGGACCCTCCGGGACCGTCGAATCACGGGTCCGGATCCGTTTGCATTAAATATTGACCAAAGTCAACTATATTCATTCATTAATTATCAAAAACTCATTTTTTCATCAACTTTTTACATAATAGCTTCCCGGATACACGCCCGGGCTGCGCACGTATAACGAGGTGAGACTAACAGAGACTCTCAGAGCCTCGGAACACAGATAAGGCTTAAATTACATAAGATGACTTTTTGGGTCATCACAATGTATATACAGATGACCACATATGCTCACATGACACCAATATCCAAGACTTCTAATTACTTTCCTAGAAATGCATAATGAAGTTTATTTAGATTAGTAATATCCAGAGAAAGTAACTAAATACTAAGAGTTCGAAAAATAGAAAATGTGCTTAGCTCAAACGTCTCCAAGATACCTAGATAGCGGTGTCAGAGCAATTTGTAAAGCTGATGATAATCCTTAAGGAAACAGAAATCAGCTTCAGGGCCCATGTTGCAAAAAGACTACGGATTTAAGAATTGAATACTTTTGTTTTTTTCATTTGATAACCAATTGTCTTAACTTCTCAGTCTCATCACCACCTTTGAACAAATTTTCAGCACATATAAGGTTGATCGCTTCAAGGTGTGATCTTTTTTGCAACTTCTTCTCTTATGCCACTGAGGAAATAGGAATCAAAGTAAATAAAAAAGAATTGTCAGTGCAACGATATAGTGAGTTTCACCGGAAGTATTGATATTGACAAAAAAACAAAAACATCGAGAAAAATCGAGAGGCATAGAAGAAGATACTGAAGTCATTAAAGTACTGATATTGACAATAAAACAAAACGATCAAGAGAAATCGAGAAGCGGAGGAGAAGATACGGAAGCCAATAGAAGTACTGATATTGACAGAAGTATTGATATTCATAAAGCAGAGTAAAAGGCAGCTAAAATTCCATGAAAAACAATGAGAAATACCTGTAGGTGCATTGTTATATCACAGTTGGCCTACTGAGCAAAGTTTCACGTACTTGTAGCTGTACGAATAGGCAAAAGGTAGCAAAATGCTTCTAATTGACATACCTTGTTAAAAAAAAGATATGTAAATTAATATACTTATGCTTATAGGCATTCAACAAACATAGATAACTAGGTGTCGCACTCTTTTAGCTTTCTTTGTGCAACTATGTATTCCAAATATAAGTATTTTTTACAGAGTCATAAAAGAATATCTAACCTGTTGTAGACTATACTTTGAAAACAACTTAAGTAGCACTTGCACTATACGAAGATGTCATTGTGTTTGATCATGTTGAGAAGGAATTTCTCTAATAGGCATCATCAATGCAGAGGATAAAGAATATGTGCATGCAAATCTCAAAGAAAAGGGGGTTTATGACAAAGACTTACTTGTGCCTGAATGTACTGAACCTCCTTGACATGAAATTCAGCATTTTCATTCTTCTCCTCTTTCTCTAGCATATCACGAACTTGATGAGCCGATGTATCTTTTAAACTTTGGTTATAACTGAAGGCATTTAAATCAATGTCCCCGTGGGGAAGATAAGTCTTCAAGGGTACTGAGAAGAATATAAAAACCTGGAAAATCTGAAGCGGTTAAAAGAAATTTACAAGCAAAACGCCAAAAAATGAGACAAAACATAAACAATGCTGGAACTTTTTTGTGTTCACATGAGCAAGTAGAACAAAGTCCTATATGGAAACTCTATATAACCACTTCCATTGTGATGGACGACTTACAACCGGAAAAAGTAAAATTTCATAATAAGGAGGTTGTTTAACATCCTTAGCACTGCTAAGAAACTCTAAGTTTTTAAAAAAAAAGTACATGCCAAACAGTAGAACAAAAGTGGAGTTCCTGATAAGTACGCCATAACTATATTTTATCAACAGAGACAGTTAGATTTCCATCATGCCATGGATTGTATTTTACATAGAAAATTTTGAAGATATGGGGTTAAGCAAGAATCCCTCACAAAGAGAATTTTCAGCAGGCACCAAGATTTTTAATCACATAAACATGAATAAGCAAATGAACTTCTTGAAGAAGAGAAGCATATGAAGAACTGGGAAGCAATTAGGGATTAAATGACTCCATTAAATATATAATGTAAATGCACTTGTACCTAGAGGTCCGAAATCTATATCAAGTTTTCTAGCAATGTATATCATATAGTAGTATGAATCAAGTAAACCTATAATGGAATTCCTTAAGGTCATGAAATAATACTTTTTTGTAGCCTAAACTCATGGTTATTAGCTACCATTAAATTACTTTCTAATGAGTTTTCCGTAAAGAGTCGTCAGTTTTGAATAGTTTTTGTAGATAAGTAGTATGATTGAGTATACAGTGACAAATTTAAGGGAGGTTGCACGAGTTGGGTTTTTAAACTCTAGCTAATGATGTTGCAGTTTCTTTTGAAAGATGTTGAAGTATTTTTGTAGCTTCAACTATATCATTAAGATAGTATTAGGCCATACTTGGTTTCTGATCAACATTGGATGCAAACATTTGTACTTTATGAAGCAAAAAGAGGGTTGATAGATGACTTGCAATGCTCTCAAACATGTATTCGTCGGATATGACATCGCTTATGCATAGGAAAAAACCAGCGGCTACCCTCTGCTCTTCATTGATGCCATTACACTCTGAAAAACTATGGCTCGGCTTAATCCTGCAATAAATGAACAAGGTTAGTATCCATTTTAGTTTATCGAGTTTGAAATATTATTCAACCATCATATTTTTTCTCATACATGTGGTTTCACCTCAACCATGTGTTGACAAAGCTCATTATCCAGTTGTCACGACCCGAAATGCCTCCCTTCTGGCCGTGATGGCGCCTAACGTTGAACCATCTAGACAAACCAACGTTTTGAATAAATAAACCCATTAACAGTTAAAAAGAACAGGATAACTAAGGCAACTGTGACTAACAATGTGAAAGTTAACAAATTTCAGAACTATATAATAAGCTTCGAAATTAAATCCCGCGAATTTAACTCAGAACTGGTGTCACTAACTCACGAACTGTCTATGAGATTACTAAATACAAAGGGTCTGAAAAATAAATACATATAACTGTGTTTGAACAATAAAAATAAGACAGAACTGAAGGAGAAGGGAAAAAGGTGACGCCAAGGCCCACGAACGCCTGCGGGTCTACCTTGATGTCTCCTGAATGGACTGAAGGACACTCCCTCCGTCAATGTCCACCGGGTCCGGCTGCGTAATCTTCACAACATAAAGAAGTGCATGTGTAGCATCAGTACAACCGACCCCATGTACTGAGTAAGTGTCGAGCCTAACCTCGGCGAAATAGTGTCGAGGCTAGGACCGACAATAATTTATACATGTGCAATTCTGTACTCAAACAGAAAATAATAACGGGAATAAGCAAGTAAATACAAGTACGGGGAGAACATGCTAGGGATAAAAGGGCAACAAATTACCAAAACAGCAGAATAAGAGAATAACTGAAATGTAGAAGTAAGACAGAAATTAACATCTCGAAACAAGTAAATAAGCAGCAAAAGTCACGACATGTCCCCTCGTGCATAGCCTCAGAATCACTCGGCACAGAATGTCCCCGCATGCATAAATAATGAAGTCACTCGGAACGAAATGTCCCCTCATGCATAATCTCACAGTCGCTCGGCACGGAATGTCCCCTCGTGCATAAATAATAATCACTCGGCATGGAATGTCCCCTCGTGCATAGCCTCACGATCACTCGGCACGGAATGTCCCCACGTGCATGATGTTGTGATGACCCAAAAGGTCACCCTAGATAATTCTAGCTAAATCTATGTTCCGAGGCCTCGAAAGCCTCCATTAATCTCACCTAGATATGCGTGCACAGCCCAGGCAGGTAGCCGGGAAGCTTCCATGTGAAAATTTGTTAAAGATGGGATTTTTGAATTGAATAATTGAATAAAGTTGACTTTGGTCAACATTCTTGGTAAACGGACCCGGACCCGTGATGTGACGGTCCCGGAGGGTCTGTAGGAAAATATGGGACTTGGGCGTATGTCCGGAAATGAATTCTGAGGTCCCAAGCCCGAGAAATGAATTTTTAAAGAAATTTGTTTTCAGGAAATAATAAAGGATTGTGAAAATGAGTAATTATGTGAAAGCCATGTTACCGGGCCCGGATTACGGTTCCGGAGCCTGGAACAGGTTTATTATATGTTATTTGTCCTATATGATGAATTTGGTGTAAAACGGGCTTGATTTGATTGGTTTCAGATCCAAATGAGGAAAAATGGAGTTAATGAACTTGTGGGGTTTCTAAAGAATTTGAAATTTTGCTTGAGAGGTGATTTTATGTTCCCGAGGTTCGAATGTAATTCCGAGACTGGGAACAGTTCCGTTGTGTCATTTATAACTTATCTGCAAAATTTGAAGTCATTCCGAGTGGTTTAGGTCGGTTCGGCGCCTTGAAGTGAATTCTAGAATTTCAAAGTTCTTAAGTTTGATTAATTTGGTTTTGGGGTTTGATTTCGCGTTCCGTTGTTTTTTTTCATGTTCCGAAAGTTCAAGCAAGTCCATATCATGAATACAGACTTGCCGGTGCTTTTGGACGGGGTCTCGAGGGGCTCGGGTGTGTTTCGGACCCCCGGGAGCTAAGTTGGAAAAAATAGAAAATCTGCTATCTGGTTTCCTTCTCTGCGATCGCAGAAGGTGGGTTGCGATCGCGGAGAAGGATTTTGCTGGGCTTGTGATGGTTCACTGCGCTCGCAGCCCATTTTTTGCGATCGCATCGAGTCGCGTTCTGGCTGAGTGAGTTTGTTCTTCGCGATCGCAGGACCCCTGCCGCGATCGCAGAGGTCTTGCCAGTTATTCCGCGATCACAGAGGTCTGGTCAGTTGGCCTTCGCGATCGCAGGCCTCTTGTCATGATCGCTGTGAAGGAATCACTGGGCAGTGTTATTAAATACGGGAATTAGCCTCATTCCACCATTTTCATCTTCCTCCTCAAGATTTTAGAGAGCTTCTCAAAGAACCTTCCTCCATTAAAATTGAGGTAAGTAAATTTCATAGTTTTATTAGTTTCAAACACTAATTCCTAGTTAAATTCACTAATAAATCATCTAAAAATCATAGAATTAGGTAGTAAACTTTAGGGTTCTTGGGGATTTTGGGATTTTTCCATGTTAGGCCATGAATTCTTGCATAAATTACATAACTCCGATCCTTAGACTCCGGGTAATTGATTCCTTCATGAATTTTCGAAAATCCGAACGTGTGGGCCCGGGGTCGAATTTTAGTATTGTCGGAGGAATAATAGGAAAGGTATAATTTGGCTTGGGAATTGGTTTATGGAGTACTTATTAATGATTATAAATCCATTATGTCTAGATGTTCCCGATTCGGAGTTGAATTCGAGAGGAAAGGCTGTGATCGAGGCTTGACCTGCATTTTCTTGGAGCCGAGGTAAGTGTTTGGCTTAACCTTAACTTGAGGGATTAGGTATAGAGTCTTACTTGCTATGTGTAACTCATGTCCAACATATAGGCGTGGTGACAAGTGCCTATGCGTTGCGGTCAAGCATGCCCGTGAGTCATTTGTGATGAAATTGACTATGTTCTAATATTCTCCGCCCCGTGAGTAATTGGTGAATTTAAAAAAAAAGTGATACCTTGATGTTGTTTCATGATGTGAAGAGTTATTGAGTAATTTATTTCAGTTGAGGCCTACATTGTTGAAATTGTAATTCTGATGCGAGATTGGTTATAGCTGAGACCCTTGTCGGGCATTGTTGAGTTTGTAATTTATGTTTCTCCTTGCTGGGACAATAGAATTGTATTGGATATTTTCATGCACTTGAGACTTCGTATTGTTGAATTTTGCATTATTGTTGCTTTGTTTTATTAATTGTCTTATGAGGGGACATGCCGTGCTGACTGCTTGTTATTATATATGCACGAGGGGACATTCCGTGCCGAGTGATTGTGAGGTTATGCATGAGGGGACATTCCGTGCTGAGCATTATTTTATAAGCACGAGGGGACATTCCGTGCCGAGCGATTGTGAGGTTATGCACGAGGGGACATGCCGTGCCTTTTCTGTTCATTATATGTTTGAGAAGCTAAATTTCTGCCTTGTCTTTACGTTTCATTTATTACCCTGTTCTGCTGTGCTAGCATACTGCTACCCCTATCTCCCCAGCATGTTCTCCCAGTATCTGTCTTACTTGCTTATTTCTGTTGCCATTTTTCCTGTTATTATATAAAATTGCACAGGTACATATGTTGTGTTGGTCCTAGCCTCGTCACTACTTCGCCGAGGTTAGGCTCGACACTTACTCAGTACATGGGGTCGGTTGTACTGATGCTACACCTGCACTTCTTTATGTTGTGCAGACTACACAGCCGGACCCGGTGGCCACTGACGGTTGGAGCATCTCATCAGTTCATACGGGAGACATCGAGGTAGACCCGGAGACGTTCGTGGGCCTTGACGTCACCTTCTACTTTCCACTTTCAGCTCTGTCTTACTTTGTATTTCAAAGACAATTTTATGTATTCATTTCAGACCTTTTGTTTGTAGTAATCTCCTAGATAGTCCGTGAGTATGTGTCACCAGTTATGGGATTTTGTATACGGGCTCGAAACTGCTATGTTAAATTTTGGTTATTTTGTTAAGTTTCATATGGTGGGCCATCGAAGCCTTATTTATCTTGTTCGTATTTGGTGTTAATGAGTTTTTATTTACTTCAAACGTTGGATTGTCTAGCAAGTTCAACGTTAGACGCAGTCATGGCCCGAAGGTGGGATTTCGGGTCGTGACAAGTTGGTATCAGAGCCCTAGGTTTCTTAGGTCTCACAGCTCACGGACAAACTTGGTAGAGTCTAAGGGATTGGTACGGAGACGATTGTGCTTATCCCCCAGAGGCTGCAAAGTTAGGAATAACTTCACATCTTTCATTCTCGGTCATGCCAGTTGAAAATCTGAATACTAATTGAGTCTTTATTTCACTCTCTCGCAGATGGCGAGAATGCGCGCTTCCTCATCTACCGAACGATAGCCTGATCCTACTATTGCAGCTCCTACGAGGGGCCGAGGCTGAGGCCGTGCTAGAGGCTGAGGCAGAGCTAGAGCAGCAGCTCCGGTAGAGGACCCACAGGTAGGCTTTGCTGGTGAGGTTCCTACTCCGACAGTTCCGGTGGGACCAGCTCAGGTCCTAAAGGGGTTCATCACCACCCCAGCACTTCAGGACGCTCTAGTCCGCTTAGTGGGACTCATGGAGAGTGTGGCTTAGGCCGGTCTTCTTCCTACTGCACCATCTGGATCTCAGGATGGGGGAGGGACCCAGACTCCTGCTATTCATACGCCAGAGCAGTTTGCCACTAAGTTCCAGACTCCGGCACCTCAGATGGCCGGAGTAGTTCAGTCAGGTATTGGGGCACCATCAGCTGAGGGAGCAGCCATGTCCGCAGATGCTCTGTGGAGGTTGGATCGGTTCACCAAGTTATTTACTACCACATTTACTGGTGCACCATCAGAGGATCCCCAGGATTATTTAGACAGCTGTTATGAGGTTCTTCGGAACATGGGCATTGTGGAGTCCAATGGAGTAGATTTTGCTACATTTCGTCTTTCTGGCACCGCCAAGACTTGGTGGAGAGATTACTGCTTGACCAGACCAGCTGGGTCTGCACCTTTGACTTGGGGTCAGTTCTCCGAGTTGTTCTTGGGAAAGTTCCTTCCAGTTACTCAGAGAGAGGATCTTCGGAGGCAGTTTGAGCGTCTACAGCAGGGCTCCATGTCCGTCACTCAGTACGAGACCAGGTTTATTACGCTGGCCAGGCATGCCCTTATGATACTTCCCACTGATCGGGAGAAGGTTCGGAGGTTCATTGAGGGTCTAGCTCCGCCCATCAAGCTTCAGATGGCCAGGGAGACGGGTACTGATATCTCCTTCCAAGATGCAGCCGATGTGGCCAGACGCATTGAGGTGGTATTATCCCAGGGTGGTGGTCAAGGGTCTGAAAAGAGACCTCGTCATTTCGGCCGTTTCAGTGGTGCCTCATCTGGAGGCAGAGATTCCTTTGGCAGAGGCCATCCTCCTAGGCCTTATCAGTCGGCACTCCAGGTATCCCGCAGTGCACCTGCAGCTTCCATCAGTGCACCGCCGATTCAGAGCTATCAGGGTGGTCATTCTGGTCGACAGGGTCAGTTCCAGGGTCAGTATTCTCAGCAGCCGAGGTCTTGCTTCACTTGTGGTGGTATGGGGAATATTTCCAGGATTTCCCCCTGAGGTTTTAGTGGGTCTCAATATCAGGGTTCCCGTGCCATGGTTCCTGCATCAGGTGCACCCTCACCCCCTCAGCCAGCTAGGGGTGGTGGTCGTGGTGCCAGAGGTGGAGGTCAGACGCATAGAGGTGGAGGGCAGGCCATGAGATTTAGAAGTTAGCCTGTAGCGGGTAGACCCAGAGATGTGCAGGTTGGAGGGGCTCAGCCCCGGTCTTATGCATTTCCTGCTCGTCCAGATGCTGAGGCTTCTGATGCAGTTATCATAGGTATAGTTTTAGTTTGCAGCTGAGAGGCTTCGGCATTATTCGATCCAGGTTCTACATTCTCCTATGTGTCTTAATACTTTGCCCCTTATTTGGGTATGCCCCGTGATTCCTTGAGTACTGCTGTACATGTGTCTACATCGGTGGGTGATTCTATAGTGGTAGATCAAGTCTACCGTGCTTGCGTAGTAGCTATTGGTGGTCTGGAGACTCAGGTTGATCTCTTGCTTCTTGATATGGTTGACTGTGATATTATATTGGGCATGGACTGGTTATCTCCCTATTATGCTATTCTGGACTGTCATGCCAAGATAGTGACCCTAGCCTTTCCAGGAGTACCACGGTTCGAGTGGAGAGGGACTCCTTGTCATCCCTCTGGTAGAGTTATTTCTTATATGAAGGCTCGGCGCATGGTCGAGAAGGGGTGTTTGGTCTATCTGGCGTATGTTCGTGATTCTAGTGTTGAGGTTCCTTCTATGGAGTCTGTGCCCTTGGTTCGTGAATTTCCAGAGGTATTTCCTGCTGACCTGCCGGGTATGCCACCCGACAGGGATATTGATTTTTGTATTGAGCTAATTGAGGGCACTCAGCCCATTTCTATTCCCCCGTATCGTATGGCTCCGCCAGAGTTGAAGGAATTAAAGGAGCAATTGCAGGATTTGTTGGGTAAAGGCTTCATCAGGCCTAGTGTTTCACCTTGGGGTGCTCCAGTATTGTTCGTGAAGAAGAAAGATGGCTCGATGAGGATGTGTATTGACTACCGGCAGTTGAATAAGGTTACTGTCAAGAACAAGTATCCTTTGCCGAGGATTGATGATTTATTTGATCAGCTTCAGGGTGCTACGGTGTTCTCTAAAATAGACTTGAGGTCTGGTTATCATCAGCTGAGGATTAGGGCTTCTGATGTGCCTAAGACAGCTTTTCGCACTCGTTATGGGCATTATGAGTTCTTGGTCATGTCGTTCGGGTTGACTAATGCCCCCGCTGCTTTCATGGAGTTGATGAATCGGGTATTCAGGCCTTATTTGGACTCATTTGTGATCGTGTTTATAGATGATATTTTGGTATACTCTTGCAGCCGAGAGGAGTATGAGCAACACCTTCGAGTCGTCCTCCAGAATATGAGGGATAGTCAGTTGTATGCCAAATTTTCTAAGTGTGAGTTCTGGCTTAGTTCGGTGGCATTTCTGGGCCACGTGGTATCGGCAGAGGGTATCCAGGGGGATCCAAAGAAAGTTTCAGCAGTTAGAGATTGGCCTAGGCCCACTTCAGCCACAGAGATTCGGAGTTTCTTGGGCCTAGCAGGCTATTATCGCCGGTTCGTGGAGGGGTTTTCGTCTATAGCAGCCCCTATGACCAAGTTGACGCAGAAGAGTGCTCAGTTCAGATGGTCGAAGGAGTGTGAGGCGAGCTTTCAGAAGCTCAAGACAACATTGACCACCACATCAGTGTTGGTATTACCCACAGGTTCAGGTTCTTATACCGTGTATTGTGATGCTTCGAGAGTTGGGCTTGGTGCAGTGTTGATGCAGGATGGGAAGGCTATAGCCTATGCTTCACGTCAGTTGAAGATTCATGAAAAGAACTATCCAGTCCATGATTTGGAGCTTGCAGCTATTGTTCATGCCTTGAATATTTGGAGGCACTATTTGTATGGGGTACCCTGTGAGGTATTCACTGATCACAAGAGTTTGCAATACTTGTTTAAGAAAAAGGAGTTGAATATGAGGCAAAGGAGGTGGTTAGAGTTGCTGAAAGATTATGACATTACCATTCTCTATCATACGGGAAAGGCCAATGTGGTGGTCGATGCCTTGAGCCGGAAGTCAGTCAGCATGGGTAGTTTGGCTAGTCTATCAGTCGGAGAGCGACCTTTGGCTTTGGATGTTCAAGCGTTAGCCAATCGATTTGTTAGATTGGAGGTTTCTGAGGGTGGCAGTGTTTTGGCCCATACCATCGCTTGTTCGTCATTGTATGATCGCATTCGTGCCAGGCAGTATGAGGATCGTCATTTGTGTGCACTTAGGGATGCGGTTCGGCACGGACGTGCCAAGCAGGTCACATTGATGTTGAGGGAGTTTTGAGATTGCAGGGTCGTATATGTGTTCCTGATGTTGATGGCATTCGTGAGTTCATATTTTAGGAGGCCCATAGTTCCTGATATTCCATTCATCTGTGCGCCGCGAAGATGCACCAGGACTTGCAGCAGCATTATTGGTGGCGTAGAATGAAGAAGGATATTGTGGCTTATATGGCTCGGTGCTTGAATTGTCAGCAGGTTAAATATGAGCACCAGAGACCCGGTGATGTGATGCAGTAGATTCAGCTTCCCGAGTGGAAGTGGGAGCGTATCATGATGGATTTTCTAGTTGGACTCCCACGGACTCCGAGGATGGTTGATGCAGTATGGGTTGTGGTAGATAGGCTGACCAAGTCAGCACATTTCATTCCGGTGGTGGTTTCATCTTCAGCAGAGAAGTTGGCTCAAACCTATATTAGAAAGATTGTCAGATTGCACGGTGTGCCCTTATCTATCATATCAGACCGAGGTACTCAGTTTACCTCCCATTTCTGGAGAGTATTTCAGAGAGAGTTGGGCACTCACATAGAGTTGAGCACAACATTTCATCCTCAGACGGACGGACAGTCCGAGCGCACTATTCAGATTTTGGAGGATATGTTGCGGGCATGTGTTATTGATTTTGGTGGTTCATGGGATCAGTTCTTGCCTTTAGCAGAGTTTGCCTACAACAACAGTTACCAGTCGAGCATTCAGATGGCTCCGTATGAGGCGATGTCGGCTCCAGTCGGATGGTTTGAGCTCGGAGAGGCTAGGTTATTGGGTTCTGAGTTAGTCCAGGATGCCTTGGATAAGGTGAAGTTTATTCAAGATAGGCTGCATACAACTCAGTCCAGGCAGAAGAG